>CAUYON010149382.1:0-12433 GCA_963573935.1 Arctocebus calabarensis
ACTTATCTGTGTTCCCATGGAAACTATTTGAATATTTGTTTTATATAGATTTTTATTCACTTTTCAGACATGCTATGAAAGAGCACCCCTCCGCTGCTCAGCAAGCATTTGTAGCTTGTACAGTGGCAGAATGGGCCAAAAGCTTAGTGTTGTGACCTATTTTAAGAATAAAGTATTTTGAAATAAAAAAAAGGAAAGAAAGAAAATGTGGATGCAATTGACCAAATGGACATGGCTGAACTGCAGAATTGTGACTCTCTGAAAGACACATTCAAATCAAGCAGCCTTCCTAATTTGTATGCATCTCTCCCCTCTGAGACATACCCTAATCTCAGGAACCATGCACTCAAAATGGCAATCATCTTTGGCAGCACTTATGTCTGTGAACAGACTTTTTCCAGAATGAAACATCTGAAATCTCCAACCAAATCTAGACTAACGGATGCACACTTGCATCACTTGTTATGACTAGCAGTGACAAATATGGAACTGGACATTGACCATCTCATTAGCGAAAAGCAGGCCTATAGTTCCCATTGAAATACTGGTAAGTTTTTTGATTTAACTTTATTTGTTCTTCATTTTAAATATTTTTATTTATTCCCATTTTGTTTTTTTCACTTCAAAATAAGATATGTGCAGAGTGCATAGGAATTTGTTCATAGTTGTTTTTTTTAAAACTATAGTCTGGCCCACCAATGGTCTGAGGGACAGTAAACTGTTCCCTTGTTTAAAAAGTTTGAAGACCCCTGGAATAGAGAGCAAAATAAACATGTATGAATGGTTTTATTCCAGGAATCAGCTAGACTTTTTTGTTAGAAACCACCTAGGATTCTTTTCCTTGTATTTTATGGCTTAAGGAGGCAGGGGCATGGGTTTCTAGGGTTTTAGAGACCCTGCTTCAAGCCAGAGTCCCATGTATGTAAACCAGGGCCCATAAATCCAGTGGCATACAGACCACTCTTGATAGGCAGTGCCTGTGCTTAAAAGCAGAGGGCACAGAAAGGTGTAAGATACATCCAGAACCACTTGTTGCTGGTCAGCTGGCATCTGAGAAAGAGGACCCAGGGGCTTTTTTTTTTTTTTTTTTGAGACAGAGTCTTACTCTGTCGCACTTGGTAGAGAGCCATGGAGTAATCATAGTCCATAGCAACTCTTGGGCTTGAGCCATCTTCTTGCCTCAGCTTTGCAAGTAGCTGGGACTATAGGTCCCACCATTATACCAGGCTAATTTTTCTATTTTTAGTAGAGATGGGATCTCACTCTTCTTCAGGATGGTCCCAAACTCCTGGGATCAAGTGATCCATCCACCTAGGCCTCCCAGGGTGCTAGGATTAAAGCCATGAACCACCATGCCTTGTATTCAGGGACTTGTTTAAAGAACTATATGACTATAGGTAAAATCTGAGTACATACTCTAACCTCTGAAAACTGCTTTTTCCTGTAAGATGGTATTTTTACTCAGGCAAGTTCCTCCTTTCTCCCTTTTCTTTTCTTCTCATTTCTTTCCCTTCTCTTTCCCCACCTTTTCCTTCCCTTTCAATTCCCAATTTAGTGTCAAAATGAGCATAGCCAGGGCTAGAAGTCAAAGGTTTGAGGTAGAAAGCAAGGAACTAACCACTTCAGAATTTATTTTATTTTTAAAAAGGTTAAAGGCCTATGCCTTGTTATGCCGTGACCATGACAGGAACTTCTTTTTTAATGTTAATGATTAAATATTCTTATTGTACAAAATGGCAATTTTGTTTTAATAATAACAATGTAGTATATTTTAAAAATAACTGACACCATGTTCTCATCTCAAAGAAATGTATTTGAGATATTATATATCTCAATTAGCACTTTGGAGCATTTCTCAATGTATATGTATTGAAAACATAAAACATCTTATTGTACCAGATATACATATTCAATTTTTATTTGATAATGAAAGAACAAAAAAGAACTTAACCTCACAGATGCAGAAAGAAGCAAAGGGAAATCTCCAAAGTGTACTACCTGATTGGGTAGCCACTTCATAGCATCGGATGTTTGACACTGCTATACACCCTATTTCAATTTTGGCATAGTTTTAATCATAATACATCATGTGGATTCTGCATTTTCTTTATTTTTATTTTTGTTTTTTAATTAAATCATGACTATATCATTTGTTAAATAGGGATTCTTTTTCCCCAGTGTATGTTTTTGTTAGGCTTATCAAAGACCATGTGGTCTTTGTTTTTGATTTTCTTTATGTGGTACATTATATTTATAGATTTACATATGTTGAACTAAACTTCTAACCCTGGGATAAAACCAACTTTATCAAGGTGTTTAACATTTTTAATGTGTCATTGAATTCTGTTTGCTAGGATCTTATTAAATATTTTTGCATTGCTATTCATTAGTAATGTTGGTCTATAGTTTTCTTTCTTTGTTGGATCCTTTCCTGGTTTGGGAATTAGGGTGATATTTACTTTGTACAATGTGTTAGGGAGGATTCCTTTCTTTTCTATGTTTTGGAATGGATTATGTGATAAGGTACTAGTTTTGTAGAATTCTGATGTGAAGCCGTCTGGCCCTGGGCTTTTTTTTGGGGGGTGGAGATTTTGTAGGTGATGCTATTTCAGTGCTTGATATAGATCTATTCAAAATTTCTAATTCTTTCTTGTTAAGATTAGGAAAGTGGTGTGCTTCCAGGTATAGGTCCATTTCCTCCACGTTTTCATATTTCTGAGAATAGAGTTTTTTTGTAGTAATCATTGAGAATTTTTTTGTATTTCTATGGTGTCTGTTATTTCTCCTTTATCATTTTTGATTGGAGTTATTAGAGATTTTACTACTCTGTTTCTGGTTAATCTAGCCAGAAGTTTTAATTTTATTAATTTTTTTCAATGAACCAACTTTTTGTTTTGTTTATCTTCCAAATGATTCTTTTGTTTTCAGTTTCAAGTAATTCTGCTCTAATTTTGGTTATTTTTTTTTCTTTTGTTATGATTGGAGTTGGATTGATCTTCCTTTTCCAGTTGCTTAAGATGGCCTATTTGGTTACTGACTTCCTCTCTTTCTGTTTTCTTTTTTAAGGCTTCTAATGCTATAAAATTCCTTCTTAGGATGGCCTTTGCAGTATCCCACAGATTTTGATAATTTGTATCTTCCTTATTATTTTGTTCCAAACAATCTTTCTTACTCTCACTTTTGACTCAGCTATCATTCAACCTAAGGTTATTTAGTTTCCATGACTTTGAATATGAAGATTTCTATTGCTGTTAAGTTGAAATTTTATTCTGTGCTGGTCTGAGAAGCTATAAGGAATAATTTCTATTCTTTTATATCTGTTGTGGTTAGACTTGTGTCCTAAAATATGATCAATTTTGGAAGAAGATCCACAGGCTAATGAGAAGAATATGCATTCAGTTTGATTAGGATGAAATGTTCTGTAAATATCTATTAAATATATTTGTTGTAGGGTCAAGTTTATGTCCGCTATTTATTTGTTTAGTTTCTTCTTGGAGGATCTATCCAGAACTGCCAGAGGGTTATTGAAATCTCCAATATTATACTGTAGGAAAATATAATATTGTTTAGATCCATTAGGGTTTTTATTTTAATAAATCAAGGCATATTGTTCAGATCCATTAGGGTTTGTTTTATAAATTGAGAAGTATTCAGGTAGGGTATGTAAATGTTAATTATTGAAATCTCTTTATGTTGAGTATTTCCCTTGACAAATATGTAGTGTCCATCCTTGTCTTCCTTATTTTTGTTGGTTTAAATCCAATTGTGACTGCAAATAAGACTCCAACCCCTGCTTTTTTCTGATTTCCATTTGCCTGGATTACTGTTGTCTATCCCCTCACTTTGAGTCTTATTTTATCCTTTGAGGTAAGGTGTGTCTCTTGGAGGCAATATATACTTGGCCTGAATTTTTTTGTATCCAGTCAGCCAACTGAAGCCTCTTTAGAGAAGTTAAACCATTCACATTAATTGAGAGAACTGATATGTATGGTAGTGTTTTGGCTGTCCCGTTTTTCACTGGTCCAGTGAATATTTTTAATCCTTTCACCATTGTGGAAGCTAGGTTTTTTTCTTTAAATTCTGGGTGAGTTTATTTTGGTGGTAGACCATTATGTTGGTCATTATGAAAAATGTCTTAATATGGAGAACTGGTCTAGTTATGGCAAATTTTCTTAACATATGGATGTCAGTATTGATTTTTCCATAACAAATGAAACTCAGTTTAGCTGGATACAGGATATCCTTTAGCCCATCCTGGGCTACAAGTGGTCATCCTGATATTTTTCCCTTTGTAAGTAATACTTTGCTTATGCCTGGCTACTTGCAGTATTTTCTCCTTCATATTAATCTTGGCAAAGTTAATTACCATTTGACTAGGAGATCCTTTGTTTGGATTGAGTAATTCTTGTGTTCTGTAACAATCTACTATTTCAATTTCTGTTTCTCTTGCAATGCTTGGGAAATTCTCCACCATAATGTCTTAAAGTAGAGCATTTGTGCCTTTAGGACCATCCTCTTCTTCAGGAATCCCTATAATTTGGATGTTTTATCTTTTGGAATGATGACATAACTCTTCCAGGGAACATTCTGTTCTTATCCTCCTTTTATCTGCCTCATTGAATGCTTGGGGTAGTTCAAAAGGCTTGTCTTCAGTTTTTGTGTCTCTTTCTTCTTCCTGCTCAACTCTATTACTGAGGGTTGCTACTGTATATTGAAGCTCTTTAAATTCCTTTTTCAATTCCTTAAGCTCTGCTATTTCTTTTCTCATTATGTCCATATCCTTGGTGACTTTGTCTTTGAATTCATTAATTTCTTGA
Organism: Arctocebus calabarensis; assembly: GCA_963573935.1. Classification (NCBI taxonomy): domain Eukaryota; kingdom Metazoa; phylum Chordata; class Mammalia; order Primates; family Lorisidae; genus Arctocebus; species Arctocebus calabarensis. The sequence continues at coordinate 4,818 of CAUYON010149382.1, forward strand.
GACAACTTTTGAACTACTGTTTGGATTTCTATTTCCATCTTTTCCTCCATTCTATTCATCTAATTTTCCATCCATATTCTGAATTCTATTTCTGACATTTCAAACAATTTCTCTTTGAATAGGATTTTTTAATTTTCTTTCTTTTTTTTTTTTGGTCTGAGGCAGCATCTCACTTTGTCACCCTTGGTAAGTTGCCCTGGTGTCATAGTTCGCAGCTACCTCAAAATCTTGGGCTCAACAATTCTCTTGCCTCAGTTTTTTATTTTTAGTAGATACAGGCTCTCACTCTTGCTGTGGCTGTTCTCAAACTTGTGAGCTCAAGAAATCCTCCTGTCTGGGCCTCCCAGAGTTCTAGGATTACAGGCATGAGCCACCATACCTGGCCAGATGGTATTTTCTGTTGTATCTTCTTTGTCATCCCTTGGGGGAGTTGATCTACTCTGATTTTTCATGTTGCTAGAGTTTTTCTACTGGTTCCTCCTCATGAACATTTTCTGCTACTTGGCAATTAAGTTGGAGAGTGAGACTGGATTGGGGACACCAGGATCTGGAGCTAATCACCCCTTCAGCAATGAGCTGGGGTTTGTGATTATGGTTTTTCTCTTCCAGCCTTGCAAAAGTCCCTTTGAGAGATGCAGCTAGAGACTCTGATGGCCAACTTGGTGAGTTGATGCAAGCTGGCTCTGTATTCATGTCAGCCTGCCTTGACCTAATCCTAACATGTCACACTATTAGGCTGGAATCCCAGTTGGGGAAAGATACGAACACTTGCAGCAGCCTTGCTCCCCACTGGTGACAGATGGAGGGGAACTCTGTCTCTCTCCAATATAATACCACCACTGCTCAACCTTGGAGGGTCCCCAGATGGACAGCCCAGGTTGAAAGATCTAATTGGATTGTCCCAGGTGGTACAAACACCGCTCACTTGAAAGAGTTCAAATGGTCTCCAAGTGGCAGAAAGCAGAAATTCAGGCAGATCAGTCTGTGTAATCTCAAGGGGCTGGAACTGGGTCCCCTCCAGTGGGAAAGGCAGCCAGGAAAGGTTGCTCAACAAAGTCAGAACTGGGACATCACTGCCATTATACCCGCCACTAATTCAGTCTGTGCCACTGACTTGGCAGGCAGTCTCTATGTGCATCCCTCTTTCCCTGTCTCTTTTGCTTCCACATGCACCAGTGTTTCCGTGCTGCTGTCCAGCAGTCCACACAATGCCTGGCCTCTCAGCTAATTTGCCAAGTATTCCATGCTCTGCAGGGTCAGACCTTCAGGCAGCCAGGATTAGGGGGAAGGGTTAACTGAGTGTTCAGAATTGTAGAGAAAATATTGTGCCACACAGGATGATTCCTGGGCTCAGAAATGGGACCTCCCTGGAGGAGGAGGACTTGGACTTAGCAGTTCTCTCTGTGGGATAATGTGAGAGGTCCTATGTTATCTGCTTGCTTGCAGAAAGCTCTCTGGGGGCCTCTTGCTTAAGGGATGGGTCCCTATTCTCTTGGCATTGGGATTCATACCTGGTTTTTGTTGTCTTTCTTCCTTATTTTTTTTCAGACTCACAGCTTGTCTCGGCAGAGATGATACACAACTCTCTATCTTTTTTCTTAGTTCAGCTCCCCGCTTTTGGCTTCATTGAATCCACTTCTGTCAAACATCTCTCCCCTTGGACAGGAAACTCTAGTGAAAGCTGCTTCTAGTTGGCCATCTTGACTTTTAGTTCCCAGATTCTCTAAAATTCTTACAAATATTTTGTGACAGAAGTCTTTCAAAGAGATATTGTGGACTTTGTCTCCAAATACTGGAGCTCTAGCACATTGAAAGGCACAGGACATTACTTCTCCTAAGATTGCAGCCACCCTGAGTTTACATGGCAAAGATATGTTCCTTACCTCAGCCCAGGATGCTAAATGGAGCAAGAATCACTGTGGGAGGCTATATGGTAGGTTGTTAAAAGTTGAGGTAACAGATGTGTTAAGTAGTTCTAGCTCCACAGCATTTTTCTCTAATTTATGCAAACTCTCTATTCCTTAGTTTCCTCACCTGAAAAATGGGCTGGTAACAGTACCTCTTAACAATTTAAATGAAAAATGTATATAGAATGCTTTGGCACATTATACTCCACAAATGTTCCCTTTATCATTATTTTGTGACATTTTTCTCTCTCATCCAGGAGAGGTAACTGGTAAGAAAGAAGAAACTGCCTGCTGCAATTTGACAAAATTTAACCCGAAAGGAAGAATGATAAAAGGAGAAACTCTAGGATCATTTACAGGGTCAAGTGGACTATAGGGGTTGGTGTTTCCCACTGAGCAGAGAGTTGAAGGAAAGCACAGATGCCTACAAATGAGTGCTTAGGGGCTTCACAAGACTGACAATGTTTGTGTCAACCCAGTGAGTGGGCAATTTCCAAAGTTACCTAGGGGATTCCCAATGCAAGAGGAATTCTGAGCATGTCTAACGTGTGATCTCCATATCTTAAATGCAGCTTAGACGTATCTGTTTTTTTAATTTGCTGTATTTTTCTTCTACAAGAAGGCTAATCTGCTGATCTGGTTATTGCTTCTATGAGATGGCAATGGTAATTTCTCTGAGGGATAGTTAACAGCTTCAGGTGTCTTTGGTTTCATTTGTAACTACTGTAGTACAAACATGGCTGATGTATGTTGTTAGGATAGACTGGGGGAAAGAACAGCTGGGTCCACTGCAGGGTTTCAGAGTAAAAGAGAAATGAAGGATTGAATCTGCCCACATCTGTTTGCATTCACTCTGAGAAGCCAGATTGGAGCTGCTGAAGGGCAGAGATTCATAACTCTATGTTTTCCTTGTCATGCCCTCAGTAAATATTTGCAGTATGAATGTGGAGTTCAGAAAAGAAGAATGAAATGGACTAGAGATGAGGGGTGGGCAACTAGGAGATTCCATATCATGGGGAGAGAAAGAAGGAAAGGGAAGCCACATAGGATAAGGAAGATGTCCTTGTCAAGCAGAATAGGACATCACACCCTGGGGTTGAGGGCAGCAGGCATAGTGGAGCAACTCTTAGGAGTCTGCAGAGGAATAATGTCAGGGAATGTGATGGGAAGGAGAAAACGAAGGGGAAAAGGAAAATTCTATGTGAGGGTGGGAGCATTTGCCTGGAGTAAGGAATGAGTAATAAAGTCTACCCAAAGCCCAGGGAAGCAGCCTTAAAAATGGGAACAGGTGACATGCACAGTGCACACCCTGGGTGGCTGCCGAGGAGCCATGAAGAGAACTGTGGGAGAATCAGAGAAACAAAAATAGAGAGAAAGGGAAGTACAAGTGATTATCTTGGTGTTGTTACAGCAGTGAGAATTAGTGGGTAAACTATTCTCTTAGCTCCTTCATTTTCTCCTCTCCTTCCTTTCTTAACAACTTCCTTTTTTTCTGGGAGGGTTATAAGATTCATTTTAACTATATAGCATAGAAATTTAGCTTTTTCTAGTAACCTGTGAGCTCATGAGAACATGTATGTGAAATGACTCTAATGGATATAAAGAGTGTAATGAATGTAAAGGGTGATTATTAAGCCAAGTCTAAGACTGAGGACCTCGCTGTCTCTCCCTAGATCTTGGGGAAGAGGTGTCTTGGGTTAAGTTCACAGTGACTGGAGGAGAGCCAAATATAAATTGCTTTTTTTTCTTTACTTTCACTGCAAACACTACTTCAAAGTGAAATTGAAACACACAAAGCTGAGCTCCACAAAGGCCTCCAGATGCAATATAAGCGGTGTGATGGCTCATGGACTACTCAGGGGCTACTGCATTCTGGCCCACTGCCAAAAGGAAACACTGGGTCTCTGCCTCAGCCCTAAGCGAGCACACACTATTCACATCAAAAGAATGTACTTAAGTAGATAGAGCACGGCCTTCCCGTGTGGTCAGTTGTGCTTTGCTGTAGGCTAAAGCTTGGCTGCCATCTGGAAAGGATGTCCTAACTTCACCATTGAGTCAATAAAGCTGGAATAATGTGAAATGACATATGCTTTTAAGTCAGTCCAAAGTGAGAGGGTGTGGTGGGGGAATGTAGCACAGGAAAGTAGCTGTAGAACCATAGAAATGCGGTCCCAGCCAGGCCAGGCCCTTAATTGAATCCCACAAATCAAATGGGTTTGCCCCTGAGTAGAGCTGTGTGCTGGTTAATGGCAGCAGACTTTCAGGTTGGCAAGGCACACGTTCTAATACCTGGATCGATGCCTTAGGAACTTGGAGAAATTACTTAACCCCTGTGAACCAATTTCCTTATAAGGAAAATGATACCAACCTCACTGAGTTTTTCAAGGTTTAAATAAAACTCATTGTTTAGCAGATTCACTGTGGTTTTCCGCACTGGCGCACATTGGCATGAACTAATGCTGTGGTTTGTGTGTGTCCGCCAGACTCACGTATTAGAAACTGAACCTCCAAAGCAAACAGTGTGAAAAGGTGATTAGAGTATGAAGGCCCTGCCCTCTTTAATGGGTTAACCCTGGTTATCAGCTCTTGGGAATTTGTTCCCATTCTCATGAGTGCTGGCTTGCCTTTCCACCTCCACCGTGGAATGATGCGTCCAGGAGGCCCTCTCCAGATTTAGGTCCTCAGACTGTCCATTCTGAGGAAAGAAATAAGTGTCCGTTCTTCACGAATCTTGCAGTCTTAGGTATTCTAATAGCACAAAACAGGTTAGGATACTTAGGGAAGGTTTAAAACAATTCCCCAGGCAGGTTCAGATCACTTCAGTGGGAATCTGTGAGGCTGGGACCTGATACTCCACGTGTAGCGGGTCCCGGATGATTCTGATGCACTGTGAGGGCTGAGAGCCATTGTCAACCACAACGTGTGAGCCCGGGACGGGACAGCGCAGGAGAGAGGGTCAGTGACAAGATTCTGGGAAAGTGCTTTCCACAGCATTTAGTGGATAGGAAGCATTTGGTGGGGGGGGGGGAAACCTAGTTTCCAATGACCATAATTTTGTTAAGCCACATTTGTAATGATTTATAGTCAAGCTTTTCTATAGGCATTAGAGAATACAGAGTGTAAATTTTATTCAGAAGAGTGCTGTGTCTGGTAAGAGAAAGCATTATAAAACCTTAAAGATTTTAGACCAAGGGAATATATTTTTTCTAAATGCAGGGCCAAATAGTTGTGAAAATGAGTCATCTTTCATAGTTTCCTACAAAGTCAACTCTTAGTGCAGAGGCGGGAGAGCAGAATGGCTAAGGGTGTGTCTCAGGCTGACTGCCGGTGTTCCAACACTGACTTAGTTCCTTTTTATCTGTGTGATGTTAAGTAGATTGTTTAACATCTCTATGCCTCTGTTTCTTTTTCATTAATAAAACGGGGCTAATAATGATCCCAGCATCAGGGATGATATAAGGGGTAACTAAGTTAATATAAGTAAGGCATTTTCCACAAAATATAGCACTTAGTGATTACAAAGCATTAGCCAATAGTAGTAAAGAGATGATTTTAAGTGTTATAGAATTAAGCTATCCGTGTGTTAGAAAGTGACTGAATTATAGAGTAATACACTATAGTTGTCAAACTTTGTTATGCCTTAGAATGACTTGGAAACTTATTTAAAAAATAGTATTCTGAATGAGTCTAAAGCACCCAAAATTCAAGAACCTCTACCATTGTAGAAATACTAGATTGGTACTAGTCTAGTAATCATTTTCTTTGTTCTCCAGAGAAACAGAATCAATAATATGTAATACATGTCTTTACTGTAAGGAATTGGCTTACATCATTATAACAATCTGTAGTTGGAGCTCCAACTGATATAATCACAATTTTTTCATTAAAAAACTTTGTATGTTCTGGAGTATCATAGGAAGTTAATAGCATTATCTTATTATTTATCTATGATGAAATTTCTTTTTTATAGTTATTTGTATCCTACTTTGTTTCAATAGACTACAAAGTGAAATAACAACACTGAGCCACAATCAAAAAAGGTATTCCTCAGCCCATACAAAGTTTATTATTTAAGTCTGATAGCCAGAAACAAAACATGGCTTTGAAGAGGCAAAGAAGAAAAATACGCAAAGTTTACCTTGAAGAAAAATCTCCTTTTTAATTTTCTATGATTTTAAAATGAAAATAGTGCTATTGAGGAGTTGTGATAGCAATCATGATTTTTTTTTTTTTTTTTGAGACAGAGCCTCAAGCTGTCACCCTGAATAGAGTGCTATAGCATCACAGCTCACAGCAACCTCCAATTCCTGGGCTCAAGCGAGTCTCTTGCATCTGCCTCCCAAGTAGCTGGGGACACAGGCGCCTGCCACAATGCCCGGCCATTTTGGGGTTGCAGCCGTCATTGTTGTTTGGCAGGCCCAGGCCGATTCCAACCCACCAGCTCAGGTGTACGTGGCTGGCGCTTTAGCCCACTGAGCCACAGGCACCAAGCCAGCAATCATAATATTAAAATAACAATAAACTGGGTAGGGCTTAAACTTGAAGATCTTAATCTCTCTAATTCACTGTTAGAAATGCGATGTTCTAAAGAGGAATAATCTGTAAAGCTATATTATCCCATAGTTTCCTTTTAGAATGCACAAAGCAACTCTAAGCATTAGGTGTTATTTTTCCTTTGATGGAACACAGCCTGACAGATACGTCATATTTAGCTAACATTTTTCTTAGAGAGCAATGCCAAACTTGTCACACCTGTGATGTAAATAGAGTCAGGATCCTCAAAACAAGACTGTTGGTGACCTCATCGCTCCTGCTCGAAGGGGGCAAGTCATTGTCATTTTGGTATTCATAAAATCTTTTAGAACTCTTTCTCTGATGAAGGCTTAAAACTCCAGGGCAAGGAGAATGTCATGAACCACCCAAAGCGGATAAAGAAACTTTCCAAAAGATTTTTGCATCTTCCTATATCCTCTGAAGTGACCTGTGGGTCCTAGAGACATTTTTGTAGGCTGTTAGTATGTGGGAGGCATTATACCTCCTTATGCTTTCATGTTGTTCTTGAGAAGGGAACTCATGCCTTGTGAGTCCGAGAGTCAGATGGATGGATGGTGGCCTGAGTGGGTAGCACTGAGCAGTGATGGACAGGGTTAGTGCGTCAGGAGAGCAGTGCTGAGGGAGGTCATGTGCCCTCACATTTTCCAAAATGGACAAGAAAAAACAACTCTTATAAAACATCTTAGACCTGCCAAAATGATGTAAAATTCTCCGTGTAAATTGGGAAGCACAACTTACAATTCCATTCTGCAGCAGCCTTTTATAATAAATATTTTAAGATAGAAAAATGTACTAAAAATACACTATTAAAAACTCATTAGAACCATGTTTCAATGCTACCACTTGCAGAGAGTCTCTTCTTTCTTTTTATTATATATATATATATATATATATTTTTTTTTTTTATCAGTATACTCACAGCTGTAGTTTATTAAATTGACAGGAAACATTAAAATCAGCCCAGGGAAGAGGTATGTGAGGCAGAGTCCAGCTGAGTTCCAAGGGCCAACTTCCAGTCGTCCTCTCCCAGTGGAACCGTGAACAGCACTAACTTCTCCCACCTGCGAAGAGGGCCATGGCGTAGCATGGAGTATCTCCCCTCAGGGAAGCTCACCTAAGCCTTGGTGTGCAGGGTTTTAAATGGGAACCAGTCAT
>CAUYON010149384.1:0-10787 GCA_963573935.1 Arctocebus calabarensis
ATCTCTGTATATGGAAAGAATAAACAAGAAGAATCAGCTTCTGCAAAGGGAAGACCTATTCCTGTGAATGTGTATTAGGTTGGATTCCCTCAGAAACAATCCCAGAGTTAAGGATTTGAGCCGAAGTAGTTTATTTTAGGGGTGATATCAGAAATAACTGGTACAGGAATGGGACAGTGAGACAGAGACAAGGAAACCAATGCAGTAGATAGTAGATAATATCAATTGAGAATAGGGAATCAATCTTGTTGAACTTCAAGAGAGACTATATAACACAGGTTTCAGAGTAATGCCACCTGAGGGATAAGAAACGTATGGCATTTATCTTTGATCTTCCCTCTGTCCTTTATTGACAATGTCACCAGAATAATTAACTCCCAGCACTTCTGCTCCAGTTTAACTGTGCACTGAGAGAGTCCCATTTCAGCCATAATCATCCTTCAGGCCAAGAGTGCATATTGTTTCATATTAGCATGCACAGAGATAACATGTGCTGACTGGATGTGAGTAAGACACCAACAGCGTCAGTTACAGGAGGATAAAATCAATTCAGAGAAGAAAATATTACCAAGCACATTGCTTACAGATCCAAGCCAAGTGTGTGAACTGTCTTTATAGGTAATAAGTAATAACTTATTGCTCTATACTTATTCCTTTATTAATTAGCTATTGGCTTTATTGGTGAGAAGGGTGGTTTTGATCTCCACCTTTCTTAACTCTGTAACATATTTACAACAGTTGGTTGTAAATTGAGGATAAAAGTAAAAGGATACTGTTAATTGATCACCTAAAATTTCTAGTCATCTGAAAAATTCATAGTAACAACTAAAAAATACAAAGTAGAAAAATAAGTAAATAAAAAAATCACAGTAGACAGAAAACATGAACTGTTTTTTTTGGAACTAAATGCTAAATATCAGTAATCACAAGAAAATTAATTAAAGTCAGATCTTATTAGACGAACAATGTTCCAGCTATAAATTATTTTTAGATGCATATCAACATCTATGTTGGTATAATGTACCCCTAATGTGGTAGTTAAATAATGGAAGTCAAAGGTATGCAGATTGTAATTCCTGAAACCTGGAGGGGACTTTGAAGATGTGATTAAGCTGAAAACATTAAGATTGTAAGATTATCCTGGGTTGTCCAGTTGGGTCATTTAAAACTACAAGTGTTTTTTATCAAAGGGATTTGACTACATAGGAAGAAGGCGATGTGTCAATTAAAGGAGGATATTTAATGCTGTTTGCATTTTCAGCATACTGTGAAAATTTTATATTTCAGAATAACAAATGAAAATTTCAGGCATTAAAATAGTACAAATACTTTCGAAGACAATTTAGTAGTTCTTATGAAGTTAAAAAATACATCAACTTTATAATATGAAAATTTGATTCCTAAGTGTTTAGTCAGGACAAATGTCTTTCAACAAAATAACAGATGAAATTTTTCAGTATTATCTATACAATTAAATACTGTTCAGCAATGAAAAGAGTGAACTGATGATACACCCCCAAGTGTAGATGAATCAAATGAAAGAAGCCAGACCCAAAAGGGTACATCCAATATGATTCAACCTGCAAGAAGTTCAGTAGCCATCAAAGCTAATATACAATTAAAAAAAGAAAGAAAGAAAAAAGTGCCAGGTTCCAAAGTAGGTATTGGCTGGGAAGGGACACAAGGAAACTCTATGATAATGAAACTTGATGTGGGTTACATATTACAAGGGTATATGTATTTGTCAAATATGATTGAAATGTGCATTTTACCATATGTAAATTATGCTTTGATTTTAAAAGTTAAAATAATGGAGTTTTTGCTTTCCTAATTTAGCTGTAAGGTTGAACTATAAATTTCTAAAAGTAGGTTTGATTAAAAATTAAATTACTGGGGCAGCTCCTGTGGCTCAGCGAGTAGGGTGCCGGCCCCATATACCAAAGGTGGTGGGTTCAAGCCCGGCCTCAGCCAAACTGCAAAACAAAAAATTAGCCGGGCGCTGTGGCGGGCGCCTGTAGTCCCAGCTACTTGGGAGGCTGAGGCAAGAGAATCGCTTAAGCCCAGGAGCTGGAGGTTGCTGTGAGCAGTGTGACGCCACAGCACTCTACCCAGGGCGATAAAAGTGAGACTCTGTCTCTACAAAAAAAAAAAAAAAAAAGAACTTGTTCCTGAAGAGTCCTAAACTCTTTTGTGGGAATAAAGTTGGCAGGTTCTGATTAACAGGAACTCAGTGTAATAGCTGTGTCTGTCCGAGAGTGGTAATATAGCCCTGATGTGAGCTTCCCTCTTCTATAAAGGGTGCTGGGCGCTAGCCAGAGTGAGTCAGCCAAGGCCTGAGCCTGAAAGAGGCCTGCTGTGGCATTCCAGTAACACCTGCCAGATTGTACTAAGACCTTTTACTAGGACTCTTTCCATCCTGGGATCCTTCAACTCTGCCATTCCTTTCCATCCTCAGGTCTGCCACTGTTGAACAAGCTCTCACATCTCTTGCCTGTGCTATAGCAGCCCCTGCCTCCTTTATTTACAGCCACGATTCTATATTTTTCATATAAGCCAGTATATACTAGTCTCCTATTGCTGCTGTAACAAATTACCATAAGATTATTGGCTTAAAACAATATAAATTTATTATTTTACAATTCTGTAGATCAGAGGTCCTAAAATCAAGTTATTGGCTGGGCTGTATTTTTTGTGGAGGTTCTGGAGGCAAATCATTGTGTTGCTTTTCCAGCTTCTAGAGGCTACCTTCATTCCTTGGCTTGTGGCCTCTTCCTCCTCCTCCTTCTTCTTTTTTTTTTTTTTTTTTGCAGTTTTTGGCTGGGGCTAGGTTTGAATCCACCTCCTCTGGCATATGAGGCCGGTGTCCTACTCCTTTGAGCCACAGGCGTCGCCCACTCTTCCTCCAGCTGTGAAGCCAACAGTCTTTCCCATGCTGCATCACTCCAACACTCTTCTTCTGTAGTCACATATCCCTTATAAGGAAACTTGTGATTGTGTTGGGCCCACAAGGATAATCTCCCCATCTCAAGACCCTTCACTTTATCACATTTGCAGTGTTCCTTTTGTCATGTAAGGAAATACATGTACAGCCTGCAGGGACTTGGATATCCACATCTTTGGTGGGCCAGTAGTCTACTGCATCGCATAATCTTATAAAAACACACACACAACCACATTACTCCTCTGCCTAAGACCCTTGTGTGGTGCTCCAGTTCTCAAAGTCCTCTTGTGGCTGGGAATGCCATGTAAGGACTCCCCACACCATTTCTGTGGCCTCAGAAGTGGTGTGGGCAGCGTCTCCCTGCTCTCCTGTGAGTCTGTCCATGATCCAGCCTGTGTGTGTGGTGTGCTTTTTATCAGGAATGCTGCTCCCCTACGCTTCATACCACGCCTTGCCCCTGACCCCAGGTAAGGCCAGGCCTGCCTGAAATGCTATCATTAGGTCTATGAACTGTTCTGCTATCACGCTTATCACAATGTAACATCTTTGCATTTAATTAGGTGATTATTTGAGTAATAATAAATGTTCCTCTTCTGTGAAAAAGCACCCTATACAGGCAGGGGTCATGTCTATTTCTTGCCCACAGTTGCAATCCTGGCATAGTGCCTGCCATGTCCTTGTGGACAAGAAATGACATGGTTAGTAAGTACTTGGAAGTGAATGAACGAATGAATGACTATTAACAGCTTTGGTATCACATACCCTGCTTTTCCTTTGGCACGGCATTTGTCACCTTTTCTATTGTCACTTCCCTCCATGAGTGGAAGCTCCATAAGAGCAGGGACTTTGTTTTTTAAGTTCACTGCTTTTTTCCCCCAGGTCCTAGAGCAGCATCTGGTCCATTACAGACAGGCGATAAACATTTGGAAAAGGATGCTAAGACTGGGGGATGCTAAGACTCCCTCACAGTTTTCATATTTAACCCCCCTTTGAAATGATATGTCATGTTCTTCATTTTAATTATTTAGTCTGATTCAGTAATCGGGCAAATTGGCAGAGACTTTCTAACATCATTGCGAGAATTAAATATGTAAACAAATATAAGTCATTGAGTGAAATGTCTGCCAACAACAGCCCTGTGTAAGGGTTTGCTGCTGTTACTGTTGAGAAATACTTGAATCTTTGATATTGTGGCGTTACAGACTATTGGTGGCTGGACAGGCACTGGCCCTGGTGCCAGGATTCCACCCAGGTCTTCCAGCTGCCTGAAGACAGGAAGGGGCTTCAATCTGTGATTGGGGCTGTCACTTATGCTTTTTCTTGTCTTGCCTGCAGATGGCAGCACGTCCCAGACCTCTCTGCACCGCAGGCGGTCCTAAGTCTGGACTGCAGAGGAACAAGAAAATGGACTCCCTTCTGCTAGAGACTTGAAATCGAGCCACCAGCTGTGGGTGAGTATAGAGCGTCACCAGAATTTTCCTCTTATTTGTTCTACATTATTTGTTTTTTAGCATAGGAAATGATGAAAATCACATGTGTTCAATTTGGGGTTTTTTTGAGACAGAGCCTCAAGCTGTCACCCTGAATAGAGTGCTGTGGCATCACAGTTCACAGCAACCTCCAATTCCTGGGCTCAAGCGAGTCTCCTGCCTCTGCCTCCCAAGTAGCTGGGACTACAGGCGCCCGCCACAATGCCCGGCCATTTTTTTTTTTTTTTTTTTTTTTTTAGTTGCAGCCGTCATTGTTGTTTGGTGGCCGGAGCTGGATTCGAACCTGCCAGCTCAGGTGTACGTGGCTAGCGCCTTAGCCCGTTGAGCTACAGGTGCCGAGCCATGTGTTCAGTTTTGAGTTAGTTTGTTGATTTTTATAGTTTGTTTACAAAAACAAACAAACAAACAAATAGCCGTGAAATCAGACTTATTCCTAGAATGTTTCAGAGGGAATGAGAGCCAACGGGGAGTCCTCTGCATTGGAAGTGTGGCATCCTTCCTGTCTGTATCTTGGGCCTGTCCCCTTTGCCATTCAGGGAGGATAAACCCAAAACAGTTCAACAAGAGCATGGTCAGCCAAAAGGGTGAGATATGTTCTTTGCAGCAACCCTCTTGTCCTTCCTTCAGCTGCTCACAGGGTAGATTATTCACCTACTGCGAGAGCTACCACTGGCCCTGCAGAACTCAGGGTTTCTCTCTGCCTACCCAGACTGGCCAGACCCTTGGTGGACTTCTTCCTTTGATCCCCCCTCTCCTCTCACACCTATTAATTTCACAGAGTCTTATTTTGTCGTCCTTGGTAGAGTGCTGTGGTGTCACAGCTCACAGCACCCTCAAACTCTTGGGCTCAAGAGATTCTCTTGCCTCAGCCTCCCGAGTAGCTGGGACTACAGGCGCCCCCACAATGCCTGGCTAGTTTTTAGAGATGGGGGGGGTCTCACTCTTTCTTAGGCTGGTCTCAAACCCATGGGCTCAGACAATATACCTGCCTTGGCCTCCCAGAGTGCTAGGATTACAGGCATGAGCCACCTCACCTGGCCTCACACCTGTTAATTTCACAGCTTTAACTTATTTACTCCAAGATCTTAGCCATGCTGGAATCTGAGCAGTTGAATGGGGATTGTCTGTGTTTTATTTCAATCCCATTTCTTAGCTTTGCACTCAGCAGAAAATAATTTTTCATATTTGAGATTAAGAGAGTCTCCTGCTCTTTATGCCAAGGGTTTCTGCTTCACTTATCCTTCTAGCAAAGAGCCTTCCTGACTTTCAACACCTGCTAGGTTTGGGGAAGTCTTTCCCTTAACTGCAGTCCCATCAGGGTCCTGCCTGACAAGGGTTCTGTGACATCTTCCCTCAGTGTCCCACGTCTTTCTTCGTGGGGAACTTGAGGATCCCTTATTCTTCACCGCACCCTGTGTCAGCTTTGCCCTGCACTATTTGTATCTTGGTCTCACCAGGCAGAATCACAGACATACCCAACTGGAATATTAGAATCATATTTTAACCACACTGTAGGTCTCCGTAGGAGCTTATTATGGCTTGAATAAAGTTATATTTTGCAAATTGAGTTTTTTGTTCAGTGTTTTTCTAAAATCATTTTTTAAGATGTTAGTTTTAAAAATTAATTTTTAATTTTAACTTTAAAAATTTTAAACAACTGGCAGCGCCTGTGGCTCAGTGGGTAGGGCGCCAGCCCCATATACCAAGGATGGAGAGTTCAAAAGCAGCCCCGGCTGGCTAAAAACAGCCCCGGCTGGCTAAAAACAGCAATGACAACTGCAACAACAACAACAACAACAACAAAAAGCAAGGCATTGTGGCCAGTGCCTGTAGTCCCAGCTACTCAGGAGGCCGAAGCAAGAGAATCACTTAAGCCCAAGAGTTGGAGGTTGCTGTGAGCTGTGATGTCACAGCACTCTATCGAGGTGACAAAGTGAGACTCTGTCTCAAAAAAAAAAAATTAAAATTTCAATTTTTTCTTTCTTTTTTTTGTTTTTTTTTTGAGACAGAGTCTCAAGCTGTCACCCTGGATAGAGTGCTATGGCATCACAGCTCACAGCAACCTCCAACACCTGGGCTCAAGTGAGTCTCTTGCCTCCGCCTCCCAAATAGCTGGGACTACAGCCACCTGCCACAACGCCCGGCCATTTTTTGGTTGCAGCCGTCATTGTTGTTTGGCAGGTCCGGGCTGGATTTGAACCCGTCAGCTCAGGTGTACGTGGCTGGCGCCTTAGCCCACTGAGCCACAGGTGCTGAGTCAACTATTTTTTTTTTTTTTTTTGGTAGAGACAGAGTCTCACTTTATCGCCCTCAGTGCCATGGCATCACACAGCTCACAGCAACCTCCAACTCCTGGGCTTAGGTGATTCTCTTGCCTCAACCTCCCAAGTAGCTGGGACTATAGGTACCCGCCACAAAGCCCGGCCATTTTTCTGTTTTGCAGTTCTGCTGAGGCTGGGTTTGAACCCGCCATCTTTGCTATATGGGGCCGGCGCCCTACTCAATGAGCCACAGGCACTGCCCAAAATTTCAAATGTATATGTTTTATTTAAAACCTAGTTCCTGTATCTTACATCTTTTAAATTGTGCCTTTATTTGTTAACCTCATGGCAACAGGTTTATTCTCAAGTACCATTAATAACTTGGTAAAAGAACTACTACTGAGTATCTACTACACATCAGACACTGAACTACAAAACACATGTCTCATTCAGTCCTCACAAAAGCCTGGAGAAATAGGTGATATTATACTTTTGTTACAAATACAGAAACCGGGGCGGCACCTGTGGCCCATCGGGTAGGGCGCCGGCCCATATACCAGAGGTGGCAGGTTCAAACCCGGCCTCGGCCAAACTGCAAAAACAGAAAAATAGCCGGGCGTTGTGGTGGGCGCCTGTAGTCCCAGCTACTGGTGAGGCTGAGGCAAGAGAATCGCCTAAGCCCAGGAGTTGGAGGTTGCTGTGAGCCGTGTGACACCACAGCACTCTACCGAGGGTGATAAAGTGAGACTCTGTCTCTACAAAAAAAAACAAATACAAAAACCGAGGCCTGAGATTAATGATTTACACAGAAGCTAAGACTTGGGGAGCAAATCAGGGTGGTCCCCCAAAGTCTCTGTCTCTCTTGCCACTACCAAAGTGAACCCAGCCTCTGACAGATAGTGACCTGAAAAAAAAAACAAAATGAAATGAATGAGAAACAAGATTATAATCCTCAAATAACCCCCATATCTAAATTTACTGTCCTAATTTTACATAATCCTATTTATCTCATCTATTTCATTTAACCCGAACTGTTGGCACATCCTGGTAACATTTTCCTTTATTACTATTTGCCTTATGTGTTTCATTAAAATTTTACCAGCTGATGCAAAATTGTTTTCTTGTTCATTGGAAGAACCTATAACCTATGTAACTTGGAAAACTTTGATTCAAAAACTTTATAAGTCTTCCTGCACACCCAGTAGGTTCAGACATGTGTTTGAAGAAACACCAATGAATGCTAAGTTCCCCAAACCTGACGCTATCTCAGCGTAGTTCTCGTAACTAATGCAAAAGAGAAAGTTCCTTAACCTAAGTCTAAATGGTTATCAAATCAATTATTTTATAAGCTGGTGTCTCATGTTTTAAATGTCTGCTATACCTGAACATGTTTAAATATTACAGTTAAACTGTGGTCATTGAAAGCAAAGTTGTGTCTTTTATATAAGAAGCATCTTCCTGAATACTGATTTGGGGCATTTCCTATCTGGGGACACATAGCCTCAAGGACACATTAATTGTGGGCATTTGTTTCTTTCTTTCTTTATCTTTAGACAGAGTCTCACTACTTTGTCACCTTTGGTAGAATGCCATGGTATCATAGCTTATAGCAACCTCAAAGGCTTGGGCTCAAGCCATCCTCTTGCCTCTGCCTCCCAAGTAGCTGGGACTAAAGGTGCCCACCACAATGCCTGGCTATTTTTTAGAGATGGGGTCTCACTCTTGCTCAGGCTGGTCTGGAACTCCTGAGCTCAGGAGATTCACCCACCTGGGCCTTCGAGAGTGCTAGGATTACAGGTGTGAGCCACCATGATTGGCTACTCTGAGCATATCAAACTGGTAGACTTCAACAACTGTCCACCTAGCCACTAACTTGTGATTGTATGGTATGTTTTCTCCTGTTTCCTTTTTATAACAACTTTATTGAGATATAATTCTCATACTGTGCAGTACCCAGAAGTTTCTAGTATGTTCACAGTGCTGTGCATCACCACCAGAACCAATTTTAGAACATTTTCATTATCTGAAAAAGAATCTCCACACTCACAAGTTTCATCCCTGCCCCTGGCAACCACTAATCTACTTTTTATCACTATGTATTTGTCTATTGTAGATATCATATAAATAGAGTCATAGGCCATGTGGACTTTGGTGACAGGCCTCTTACTCAGTGCCATGTCTGCGAGCTTCATCTATGTTGTGGCCTATGTCAGTACTTCATTCCTTTTCTTTTTGCCAAATAGTATTCCATTGTATCGATATACCACATTTATTTCATTCATTCATCATTTGATAGACATTTAGGTTGTTCCCACATTTCGGCTATTGTGAATAATGCTGCTATGAACATTTTTGTGTACAAAGTTTTGTGTGTACTATGATTGCAGGGTTTTTTTGTTGTTGTTTGTTTGAGACAGAGTCTTGTTTAGTCACCCTCAGTGGAGTGCCATGGCTCACAGCATCCTCAAACTCTTTGGGCTTAAGCGATTCTCTTGCCTCAGCCTCCCAAGCAGCTGGGACTACAGGCGCCCACCACAACACCCGGCTATTTTTAGAAAGGAGGTCTTGCTCTGGCTCAGGCTGGTCTCAAACTCATGAATTCAGGTGATTCACCTGCCTTAGCCTCCCAGAATGGTCAGATGACAGCCATGAGCCACCTTGCCTGGCCTTATAATTATGTTTTTGACTCTGCCTTATAGGCTGTAATAGGCAAGTCCTGTTTTTATTTTTATTCCTTGTTTTTATTGTTTGGGATTCATGGAGGGTACAAAGAATTAGGTTACACTGATTGTATTTGTTAGATAAAGTCCCTCTTATAATTGTGTTCCACCCCCAAGAGGTGTGCCATACACTGTGAACCATGCATCACCCTCCCTCCTCCCCTCTCCCCACTTGCTCATTCCCTTATCCCCCCTTGTATTAACTCATCTGCTGCCTACATATTAGAATTGAGTACATTGGATTCTTGCTTCTCCATTCTTCTGATGATTTACTAAGAAAAATGTGTTCCACCTCCATCCAGGTTAATACAAAAGATGTAAAGCCTCCATCTTTTTAATGGGCGAATAGTATTGCATGGTATACATGTACCACAGTTTGTTAATCCATTCCTGGGTTGGTGGGCATTTAGGGTGTTTCCACATTTTAGCAATTGTAAATTGAGCTGCAATAAATAGTCTAGTGCAAATGTCCTTATGATAAAATGATTTTTTTCTTCTGGGTAGATGCCTAGTAATGGGATGGCAAGATCAAATGGGAGGCCTACTTTGAGTCAAAAAGGTTGTATTAGTTTGCAGTCCCACCAGCAGTTTAAAAGTGTTCCTTTCTCTCCACATCCACACAAGTCCTGTTTGTAATAATCTGTGGGAGTGTGGTGCCTGTAGCTCAGTGGGTAGGGCGCTGGCCACATACACTGAGGATGGTGGATTCAAACCTGGCCTGGGCCAGCTTAAATCAACAATGACAACTACAAAAAACAAACAAACAAACAAACAAAATAGCAGGGCATTGTGGTGGCTGCCTATAGTCCCAGCTACTTGGGAGGCTGAGGCAAGAGAATTGCTTAAGCCCAAGAGTTTGTGGTTGCTGTGAGCTATGACACTACAGCACTCTACCGAGGGTGACATAGTGAGACTGTCTCAAAAAAAAAAAAAGTCTGGGGGAGGACCCCAATAAATAGGACTTTATCAAATTAAGAAGCTTCTGAATAGCAACCTACGTAACAGGAGAAACTCACAAACTGTACATTCAACAAAGAACTCATCTCCAGAATCTATAAAGAAATCAAATAAATCAGCAAGAGAAAAATAAACAACTCCATCAAAAAATGGAAAAAAGACATGAACAAAGTTTTTTTCAAAAGAAGGTAGACAGGCTCGGTGCCTGTGGCTCAACGGCTAAGGCGCCAGCCACGTACACCTGAGCTGGCGGTTTCGAATCCAGCCCCAGGGCCCACCAAACAACAATGACGGCTGCAACCAAAAAATGGCCGGGCATTGTGGCGGGCGCCTATAGTCCCAGCTACTTGGGAGGCGGAGGCAAGAGACTCACTTGAGCCCAGGAATTGGAGGTTGCTGTGAGCTGTGATGCCACAGC
>CAUYON010149386.1:0-11159 GCA_963573935.1 Arctocebus calabarensis
AAAGGTTGTATAATATAGGTACTAGTTCCTCTTGAAAGGTTTGATAGAATTCGGATATGAAGCCATCTGGTCCTGGACTTTTCTTTTTCAGGAGATTTCGTATTGTTGATGCTATTTCAGTGATTAATATAGATCTATTCAAGATTTCTAATTCTTTCTGGTTGAGTCTAGGAAGGTGGCATGCTTCCAGGTATTGGTCTGTTTCCTTCAGATTTTCATATTTCTGAGAATAAAGATTTTTATAGTAATCATTGAGGATTTTTTTAGTTTCTGAGATGTCTGTTGTTATTTCTCCTTTATCATTTCTGATAGACCATATTAGAGAATTTACTTTTCTGTTTCTGGTTAGGTTGGCCAAAAGTTTATCCATTTTATTAATCTTTTCAAAAAACCAACTATTTGTTTTGTTGATCTTTTGAATGATTCTTTTATTTTCAATTTAATTAAATTTTGCCCTATGTTTGGTTATTTATTTTCTTCTGCTAGCTTTGGGGATGGTATATTATTCAGTGGGAGAAAGACTCCATATTTAACAAATGGTGCTGGGTGAATTGGCTGGTGACCTATAGAAGACTGAAACTGGAACCCCACCTTTCACCATTAACAAAAATTGATTCTCTGGATAAAATGATTTATTTTATTTTATTTTATTTTATTTTTTTGAGACAGAGCCTCAAGCTGTCACCCTGGAGAGAGTGCCGTGGCATCACAGCTCACAGCAACCTCCAATTCCTGGGCTCAAGTGAGTCTCCTGTCTCTGCCTCCCAAGTAGCTGGGACTGCAGGTGCCTGCCACTACACCCGGCCATGTTTTGGTTGCAGCCGTCATTGTTGTTTGGTGGCCCAGGCTGGATTCGAACCCACCAGCTCAGGTGTACATGGCTGGCACCTTAGCCCTTTGAGCCACAGGCGCCGAGCCGAGGATAAAAGATTTAAACTTAAAACATGAAATGATCAGAATGCTAGAAGAGAGTGCAGGGAAAATACTTGAAGAAATTGGCCTGGGAGAACATTTTATGAGGAGGACCCCCCCCGCCCCCAGGGCAATTGAAGCAACACCAGAAATAAATTACTGGGATCTAATCAAACTAAAAAGCTTCTGCACAGCCAAGAGCACAGTAAGTAAAGCAAACAGACAACATTCGGAATGGGAGAAGATTTTTGCAGGTTATGCTTCCAACAAGGTTTGATAACTAGAATCTACAGAGAACTCAAACTAATCAATAAGAAAAGAATAAATAACCCTATTTCTATGTAAGCAAGAGACTTGAACAGAAACATCTCTGATGAAGACAAGTGCCTGGCCCACAAACATATGAAAAAATGCTCATCATCCTTAATCATCAGAGAAATACAAATCAAAACCATTGTGAGATACCATCTAACTCCAGTAAGATTAGCCCACATCATAAAATCCCCAAACTACAGATGTTGGCATGGATGCAGAGAGTAGGGAATACTTCTACATTGCTGGTGGGAATGCAAGCTAATAAAACCTTTTTGGAAAGATGTTTGGAGAACAGTCAAGGAACTAAAAGTAGACCTACCATTCGATCCTGCAATTCCTCTACTAGATATATACCCAGATAATCAAAAATTATTTTATAACAAAGACATTTGCACCAGAATGTTTATTGCAGCCCAATTATAGCCAAGAAATGGAAATAACCCAAGTGCCCATCAACTCATCAACCCATGAATGGATCAACAAATTGTGGTATATGTACACCATGGAATACTATGCAGTCTTCTCCTCAAAAAGGATGGAGTCCTTTATGTTTACCTGGGTAGAGCTGGAACATATTCTTCTTAGTTAAATATCTCAAGAATGGAAAACAAGGTATCCAATGTACTCAATACTACTATGAAATCAATATATAATCACCTACACATTCTTGATTAGCAAAACATAACTAGTCCAGAAAGTAGAAGGAAAGAGGAGAGAAAGGGGAGGAAAGAGGAAAGAAAGGGAAGAGGAGATATGGGAAGAGAGAAGGTATTTGGGGGGACCTCACCTAATGTGCATGATGCAATGGTACATTTCAAAACTATTAAGAAATGAGTATAATTGTGATGGATGTGTTACTCAGTTCAATGTAAGCATTTCACATTGTATATCAAAATAGTATACTGAACCCCATAAATGCATCAATGTATGAAGTTGTGATTTAAGAAAAAAAAAAAGGATCACTATATAAAGACATTGATACTCTACATTTAATAAGTTTCCCCAGTACCCTGCTAAGATGCACCGTAGGTGTGATCCCACCAATTGCCCTCCCTCTACCCATACTCCCCCCTCCCCTCCCCAAATGGAGTTCATCCTTTGAAGAATTTGATTATTTTTTTACCTGGATGTTACTAAATACCATTTCAGCATGTGTTGTGTTGAAGAGATTAAAAATTAAAGACCACCTTCTTTTTCGAGTTTCACAATTTTAAAATGTTGATCAAGTGATTCAATGTATTGCTGAAGAAAGGAAAAACAAGTTATGTCATGAACGGTGGCATTACATGGAGCGACAAATAAAATTTGAAGGATGATTCTTAGAGATGTTAATTTGATGCCAGTACATGTTCAGCACATCAGCCCATAACGGGTTGAGAGTGGCTTCCTATTAGCAGGTTTTCAATGAACAAAAGACCAATTAGATTTGACCACTGTGGAAGCTACACTATAATGTAATGAGAATACATGTACAGACTAAAACTGCAAGAAATTTTATAAATAAATTCTGCAAAACAAATAACTGCTCAGGACAGCCAAATCACTGGGGAAATATAGTCACAGAAGGGTATGTAATTTAGATTTTTATCAACTGTTTCACATAACAGTAGGTGATTTTTAAAAATAAGACATCATTTTTATTATTTATCTTTTATCTTTGAATTGTATAAATAATTAAAGTTAATCATTTGTCACACATTTTTATTTGTTTAATCTCAAAACTGTAGTTAGGAGTCAAATGAAGGGTGACCCAGAACCCTCCTAAGCTATCTAATTTACTTAGGGATGAATTTTTCACACGAGCAGACCATAAACCTAGGAAAAGACCCATAGTAAGTAAAGGGTCTTCAAGTAGACCATAGAACCTTAGAGGTTGTTGGAAACAACAACAAAAGAAATCCCATCACCAAATATGGCCTTTCAGCCCCACCTCAACAGGCTAGCAGCTGCAAGGGAGCACATAGGATAGCCAATTCATTCATTGTACAAATCTTTCAATACATTGCAAGTTTTGTTTTTTTAAATCAAAGTTTACCTTTGCTTGATAAATGCAATTAGTGTAACCTGAATCTTTGTACCCTCAATAAATCCCCAATGATAAGAAAAAAAGGAAAAAAACTTTTTCAAAGACTGATGATCATTACTACAAAAATAAGTAAATAAATAAATCACAGTTTACATAAAAGTCACTTGCAGTTCCTGTCAATTATAAGGAAAACGAACACTGACTCCCAGAAGATGCTTCCCTGAAAGGAGTTTGCTTTGAGCACCAGAGTGTGCAATCTGCCGCCCAAAGCTCACCCATTTCTGGGGGTAGCTAGAAGAGTCTGGGTGGCATTTTTAGTTTCTTAAGGAGCAGCAGCACTTCCATTAACATATTCCCAAGTTAGAAGATAAAGTTTATTCATATGAGTATACTTTAGGGTTTTTCTTTCTTTCTAAAATACTTCTCCTAAATTTTTTTTTTTTTGAGACAGAGTCTCGTTGTGTTGCCCTAGGTAGAGTGCCAAGGCATCATAGCTCACAGCAACCTCAAACTCTTGGGTTCAAGTGATTCTCTTGCCTCAGCCTCCCAAGTAGCTGGGACTACAGGTGCCTACCACAATGTCTGACTGTTTTTTGTTTAGCAGGCCTGGGCTGGGTTCCAACCTACCAGCCCCAGAGAATGAGGCTGGCGCCCTAACCACTGAACTACAGGCACCGAGGCGTCTCAAAAAAATCTTAACATTTTCTGTCCTTTTTATTTTATATCAGGAAGCTTGTGGCTGTATTCATGCATGAATGTGGGGTTTAACTAAATCCTAAAACCCCCTTTTCAGACAGGTTGCCTTTAGGACAGATAATAATAGGTAACAAGGAAAAGCAGATGCAGCAGCAGGTAGATTCCCAGCAGAAATAAGGCTGGGAATTAAAGCAAGATTTTTAATAATGGAGAGGTCACTGAGGGAGGACAGGAAGTGCCACATAAAACTGTTGTGAGCGTTTAACGCACAGCAGGTCCTCAGTCAGTATTATTTGTCTCCCCTTCATTTATTCATGCTTCTGTTTAGTTATTCAATTTACAATATTTACTGAGTATCTATTGCGTGTCTGTACTTTGGTCAGTGCTAGAGATATTCTTCATTGTTATGAAGAGACAGAATGAGATCAAATACGCAAAGTCATATATCTAAGAGATGTTCTTCATTGTTATCTCTAGCACCGACCAGGGTACAGACACGCAGTAGATGCTCAGTAAATATTGTAGATTGAACAACTAAATAGAAGCATGAATAAATGAAGGGGAAACAAAACAGAAACAAAACCCCTAAAATGTAAGATTCTTGCCTTGGTGGTATTTAAATTAGTAGAAGAGACAGACATTAATCAGACATTGAATAGCAATTATAACTGTGATAGTTGGTCATTAGGGAAGATTAAGATGCTGTACAAATTAGGGGCTTCCAATAAGCTTCCCTCTGGAAACCAAAATTGAGTGTAAGTCTAAAGGATAAGTTGGAGATAGCTGGAACAAGCACAGTTGGAAGTGTACATGGGGCATTCTAGGAAAAGGAAAAGGCCACCAAGGCCAGGGAGTTTAAAGAAAAGTGGAGAGGGCTGGCATTTGGGTTGATCTGATGTGCAAGGCTGAAGTAGGTGACATCAAGACATTCGTCTTAGCCCTAAAATTCAGTGCTTATAACTTCCTATTCCCCCACATTGGCTGTTTGTGGACTGACTCAGTGCATAGCCATGGATTAGATTTTAATGGTCATTCAATTCAATTATTTTTTGACCAAAATAACTAAGTCATAAACAATTATTTCAGTAATAATTATTAGTTATTATTACTTATAATGTGTTATTTCTTAATAACACATTAGTTTGATCACAGCAATAATTGGGAAAGATGATCCAGTTAATTGGCTTATGTTAATTCTCTCTTTCCCCATACATGCAGGACTTAATATAACCTGATATGCCTTGGTTAGAATTTAGCTGGAAATGGAAAGATGTGTTCATGACAAGCAGGTTTAGGCTTTAAAATTATGTCTTTGTTTACGACCTTGTAGTACTGATCTCATGTTGACCTGCCATGACCTGATATATTATGCATGGCTTCTAGGGTTCAAGATTATGTCCATATGTCTTTCAGAGAGCCTTCCTCTACAAAAGAAACCTTGAGTGTTTAACACAATAAGATACTGTGCTAAAGTGTGAACCAACAAAGATACAAGAGAGTGAATTTCCAAAATGTTTATTACCAAGAACACTTTGGTAGAGCAAGCAAGAGATTTAGAATCACCCAAACAAGGGTTTGAATCCAACCTTGGCCATGAGCTGTGTAACTTTGGCAAATGACTCAAGTCATATGGAGCCTCAGGTTCCTCATCTGTAAAATGGGATTGCAATATCTAATTCTCAAGACAGAATGAGATCAAATACACAAAGTCATATATCCAACAAATATTTACTACTTTCTCTCCTTCTTTATGTCAGCTGAGGAGCCTAAACATGCACAGAGAGAAATCATGGCCCCAACAGCAGAAAGGAGCCCATGGGTAACAAGAGTGAAATCCAGTGGAGGGAGTGACAGGGCAGGACTCAAGAGGCAGAGGGGACAGTCTCGGAGTTTAGAGGATTACAACACCCAGAGTGGGGACATAAATAGTGGTCATGTTTCTGTTCACAGGACCCATCTGCTAAGGGGCTAGCGTGTTTGGGAATCATGAAATAACTTAGGGATGTGTGTGGCTATCTTAGTTCATTTGTGCTGCTATAGCAACATACCACAGACTGGGTACTTTATAAATAATAGAAATTTATAATTTGTTGCTTTCATTTCTAAAGGCCCTGATTGAGGCACTGGCCTTCAGTGTCTGGGGAGGGCCTTCATGCCACACCCTCCCAAGGAAGAAGGGGTGAATGCTGTGTCCTCACATGGCCCAAAGCAGAAGGGCAAAAGGAGAAGAAAGGGGTGTCCTCACTTGCTCAAGCCCTTTGTATTAAAGTCCTCTAATCCCACCCATGAGGGCACTCATGACTTAATCACCTCCTGTAGTCCCTACCTGTACTCACATTGGCAAGGAAGTTTCAACATATGGATTTGGGGGGTACATTCAGACCACAGTAGTGACTAAGAAGGCCAATGTGAGGACAGCTACCCTCTTCCATTGAAACAGAAAACACTGTTCTGATCAAATCCTTTCATCTCTTCAGTTCAAAGGACACAAACTCAATGGGTGTGAGGGGACCTGATCTTCCAGAACTTGCTCAATGTTGTTGTCATGCTCAGAGAATCTGCACAGGGGCACTGTCTACCTTTGTTACTATCATCTCAGAAAGAAACAGAACTCTCACTCTGAGGAGGCCAGTTTCAGTTTTCCAAGGTTTTATGAGCCTCTCTGTTGGTGTCTACTCGAAGATGCTTGCAATCTCCTATCAAAATCGTGTTCCCATTACCTGCAGAACAATTAATCTTCGTATAGACTATTAGACAGAAAACCATAGGCAGTGAAATAACAGCTAGCTGGGAGTGACGAAACTTTAAAAAGGCACAGTTGAGAGGCCCGGTGTGAAACCACACCAAAGCCCAGGCTTCCCACAACCCAATTACTGTTCTCCCGGAGCTGGAACTTGTTCAGAACTGGAAAGGGCCGCAGGTGGGTGTGCGAAGCATGAAGTGCGCTGTTACTCATGTTACTAACTGCTCTGCCCCGTGAGGAGGAAGCCACACAATAAAACCTCTGGTTCACAAAAGTTCTGACCAGCCAGCAGCAAGTCCCTGGCCTTCACATCCCACGTTTACCCTTGTTAGCTATGACACGGCCATTGGCAATTGTCTGGAGAAAGATCAGGGTGCAGGTTGGATAGTTTTTTATTCTCATATTTTCTCAGTATCTGACCTGGGCTAAAGCTACATGCTGTCTTAAATAGCAACTTTACTTAAGTGAAATTTAGTCCTAAGACTCTCAATGTTTGAAAGGAGGATAGTAGTAGCCAACCAGGTCAAGCCACATGAGGTAGTGGCTTAAAGGACAGGAGTGCTGATGAATTTCTGAGCTCCCAGTGGGCCAGACCTGGTTGTGAAAGTCAGATGCGATGCAAGTATGAAATCACACAGCCTCCTCCCACCAGCTGGGCCAGAAGATCAATGAGACAAAGCAAATTCTGACATTCATCTGGAAATTGTTGTCACATGTGGGCTGCAGCATGAAGGAATAAGGGTGCTCCTTGAGAAAGAGTTGACAGAGCCCAATGTCCTGTGTGCAGTGACCCATGAGAGGTATAGTAACTACATGAGAGCTACCCCATCTGCTCTTTAGGGCTTTACTTTCTCAGGCTTTTTCTTTTTTGTTTTTGCAAAAAGGAATCTTCTTTGCCAGAATATGGAGAAGTTGGAGTCTTCTTCTATCACTGGAAATATCTTAGGAAAGAAGTAGGACTTGGAGCTGAACCCTCAGCACATGACAATGTTTAAGAATCAATTGCTGAAAAAGGCAATACATGTTAAGATTAAAGCTTGGGTTCAGGAGCCATCCAACCTGGTTGAATCTCAACTTTATTATCTGTGTAATCTTGGGCAAGTTATGTAAGCTTTCTCCCTTTCAAGACAGGGGGAATACATGAAGCCTCTCTCATGGATTTCTGGTAAGGATTAAATGAGAAAGGAAATGTAAAATTCTGCAGCCCATGCCTTGCATGTGATACTCAGTAAATAATAGCTAAGTCCAGTAGGCTGCTCATGAGGTCCATTTCTGCCCTGTGACAGTGAAGGAGGCCAGTGCTGCTGTGCAGGGAAGAGGTACAAATGGGTTAAACTGTCTATATAGTGAAGGACCTACCCAGCACTTTTATACATAACATTTCTGCAATTATTACAACAAACATGTGAGTTAAATATCATAGTGCCTTCTTAAAGGTTAGGAAAAGGAGGCCTACAGAATTAATTAAGCCCCCACCCCAAGGCTGTGCTGTGCTCAGAGCACGGGTGTATGTGCCGAGGGCTAAGAGCAGGAGGAGCCTCTCCCTCTCAGGAGAATGATTGTGTCAGGAGAGAGCCTGTTGGGCTGGGGAATGGCTTGAAGAGAAGTATGAAGGCAGGGAGGGAAACGTGAGGTGGGCTGAAGGTGCAATAAGAAGACCAATAACACATGCAACAATGAGAAGATGAAAAGAAAATCTAACAACTTCATATTTGGATGCAGAAATAGGGGAGCATGGTACTTTCAGGAGGAGGAGTATGTAGGACGTCTTTACCTCCCTCCAGCCTTGCCATCTCCCTTAGATCACTATTATCAAGCATTTCATTGTATTAATAGTATCAAGATCCTTTTTTTCAAACTGAATGTAACACAATTCAGTTAAAGATAAACCTCTGATTGAGCCTGGGGTCTTACCTACTTGGCCTTCTTTGACTGTAGTTGCCAAATGACAGACTTTGAGGCAGATATCTGGGTCCACAAGGTTTCCCAGAGCTCTGTGACCCAAGGGAGATTCCTTGGAACATTGTGAAAAATACCAACAAGTTGGATAAAAATGACAATTGATCAAAGCAACCTGGAATATACCTGCATGGACACTCTCTGAGATCAAGGATAGATGATGTCTATGGTGGTAAAGTCACTGATTTCAGGCTGCAGTGGAGAAAGTAAGGTAATTCACAGAAACAGAAGTGTGGTTTGGAGCCATGAAATCAAGATAGTGGACTGGTGCTCAACAATGCAGAATCCAAGTTGGAAGCAAAAATAGGACCAAACAGTATCTTTGGGTTGCAATAGCTATTTGTGACACCTGGTGATTTTTATACCCAGAAGAGCTTGACCATTTGACTTAGTAACTTTCTCTGAGCATCTCTATCTGAACACATGCTCTACTGTCTATGTCCAAGACAGAGATAAATCTTGGGATTCACCAGAGGATGGAGAAGGAGAGTTACTAATCCCAGGGGATTTATCACTTCCAAGTAAGAGGGTGATTTAAGCTTGAGCCTTTGCACAAACACCTACTTATCATCCGAACCATCCTTATCTGAGGTGCTTGGAGGCTTCTGAACTCTCTGAACTTAGAGATATGGACAAAGGACATTACTGATTAAATGCCATTCATTGTTTGAAGGGTTCAACTTATAAGCATACTAATCAGTAGAAACTTACCCAATATATTTGACGGGTCTTGACTTTGGATCCAAGTCTGGATAATCTCAAGGTCACACCACTCTTGGGTTTTAATTCAAGACTTTTCTTAATGAAAGACATTTAGAGAATCTGTAAAAAATGTTCTAGTCAGGCTGCTAATGAGAGAAGTGGTCTTTCAGTTATGGAGGGAAAGCATATTGACGTCCACACAGAGAAGAGCCAGGTTATGGAATTATCTTTGAGCATTGCAAATGTCTTTGTGTGTAGTAGTTTGTATAATATGCTGCACTAAGAGTTATTAGAATCTGATAAGTTCCTTTGTTGCTTATGAACAGGCCATGCACGCTGAGAGCAACAATCTAATTATCCAAACTGCTGGTATCCAAGATACTGTCTCCCAAGATTAATGTGTTTGCATTATGAGTTTCCCTCTGAGTGAGAGACAGTGGTCCTAAATAAATTGCACTGAATTGCTGTAGTGAACAATGAAAATAAATCAACTTCTCATGTCAATCCCAGACTTGGGTGATTTCCACTGTGGATACATCATGGCCAGTCTTGCCGTTCATCAGAATCAAAGCAAACTCATTTTGTGGATCATAAAGAACCAGGATAATCTTTCTTAGCTGACAAACTTGCTGTTCTTCTGTCCTTTTTTCCTTTTTCTTTCTTTAATGTTTATTTCATTCTGTGGCTTTTGACCCTGCCAGATACATTAGAGTAGTCCCCAAAGTTGTCCATGTGTGGTAGAGTGTCCTGACATTGGGGTTGCTTCTAACACAGTGATTGAAAAGTGGCTCTGGAGACACATTTCTCATGTTCAAACCCCAAGTTCTTTACTTGTTTATAATGCAACTTGGGAAATAATCATTCTGAGCTTCAGTGTCATTGCCTATAAATGAGAATGATATTGCAAAATATTTTATGTGCTTTTGTGAAGATAAAGTGCATTAAAACATGTAAAATGCATAGAACAGTGCCTGGTACACAGTAGGTATTCAACAGTGTTTGCTATCATTATCATTATTACCAGATAATATGATGAAAAGAGGAGAGAGTGCTGGAAGATGGCAGCGGAGATGGTCCCGTAGCCCATTTCTCCCCGGTCAGCAGGTGAGAGGGTGGGAGCTCTGGATCTTTCCCTGTGTGAACTATTGGAGTGGACGGGCAGCTGGTGAGACACAGAGATCGGGAGGATTGGCACGTTTGAAATATAGTTCTTAACCGTGGAAACTGTTGCAGACCGTTTCCCCCGCCCGGTGGAGGGGCAGCCGGCCCCTCCCACAGGGAGGACAGCAGGTCCCAACCCACAAGCTCTAATCGGAGAAAATTCCACTGAAGCGTTGAACTCAGAGTTTGATGATCAGAAAGGGGTGCTGCTGGGAAGCACAGAGACCCGGGCAGCCCTGGCGTGAGCCGAGGGGTCTGGACTCTGCCGGACTAACACATTGGAATGTCCAAAATGGCAAGCGCATTTTCCCCAGATCAATGAGAGAGAGAAAGAATGGGTGACCAGCCAGCCTTACACTAGGCAGGGACCCTAGTGAAGCCTGAGGGGGGGAAGACACTTTGAGCTGTGGAAGCTGTGGAAGTTGGTGAGGAGGGCCCCCAGGCACTTCAGCTGGAGAATAACTGAAGTTCAAGTTCCCACCAACAGCCCCATAAAGCCCCCTTCCCTCCAGCCTTCACAGCGGCTGGGAACAGCTGAGAGCAGTGGCCATAGCAACCGCCACCCTGGGGGGCTGCTGTGGTCGCTTTGAAGCTGCCACCCTGCGAATAGTGACACACCGCCGCGCCCCCCCCCAGATCTGCAGC
>CAUYON010149391.1:0-19555 GCA_963573935.1 Arctocebus calabarensis
TCAATGTCTTTATATAGTGATCAAGAAAATGCCATGAAGGCTATCTGTAACAGTACGATCAAAACATTTCTGAATGTATATGAATCGTGCCCTATGACTGCACCAATGTACAGAATTATGATTCAATAAAATTATAAAAAAAAAAAAAACTCAGCATGGATCATTTGTTGTGGCCAGGAAATGCTGAAATGATTTTTATGATGCAAGTAACAGTTTTACTGTGAAACCTTTCAGATATAAGCATAAGCAGAACAATGTTAGAACCATGAGTATTTTCATTTGACTTTAAGAAATCTCATGTTTTTGTATTCGTTTAAATAAAAATCATTACGAATATAGCTAAAGATTCCTGAGTTCCCACCTTTGTTCCCTTAACCACACCCATCTACCAGATGTTACCAATAATCTGAATTTAATGCTTATCATTTTATATTATTATTCTATATATAGATACTTGAAATAACATATGGTGATGCCTTACTTATTTTAAGACTTTTTTTAAAAGACATGATATAATTCATTCTTCAACTTACATTATGAATGAAGTAAAGTTGTGATGTGCCTCCCAATTCCCCCTGCAAGACTGAAGGACTTTCTGCCCATCTACTGAGAGTACCAAGAACTGATGGCCTTCAGTTGTCATCCCCCTCTGGAAATTGCCCTTTACAAAAAGGAGCTGACTTCCCTGAGGTCACATTTTTTATCAGGGTAATCTGCTCAATGGGTGTCCTGACCCAGAGCCCTCAGCTGAATTGAGGAAGCTTGGAAAGGTCATCCCAGCTTCATAACTGTCTGTGGAGGGTCAGTGGAGGTCTTTTCTGACAGGCAGTGCCCATCAGACTTTCTTGGCTCGGCTGGTAAGTCTGTAAAACAATTGGCTTGTAGTCTTTACAAATATTAATGTCATGAAAGACAAAGAAAATCTAAAGAAATATCCCAGATTACAGGAGACTAAAGAGACATGACAATAAAACACAGCACATGATAGAGGTTTTTCTAGTTCTATACAAAAATTACCAGGATAATTTGTGCATGGTGGGTCTCATATGGTGTGTGCAGTAGAGCAGGCACTGTTCTAAGTGCTTTACACATATTATTAACCCATGTAACTTCACAAGAGCTTTGTGAGTTAGGTTTACTATTATCCTAATTATACAGATAAAGAAACTGAGGCACAGGCCTGATAACACAGTGACCAAGAGATAGAGCTGGCACTGAATAAGGCAGCTTGCTTGTGACACCACTGCCCTTACACACAGCTTCTACTGTTCACCCTAATGTGATTTCTATTAATCCTCTTTGGTTTAGCAAAATCTAATCACTTTATCACCAAATATTGGTGAATTGTGGCAAAATGGTAAGTCTCGAGTTTTACTGATCAAAGTGATATTTGTATAATGCCAATTCTAAAAACAATTTGCCAATATATAGTCAATTTTAGATTATAAATTACCCTAAAACAAAAATTGAAGTTCTTAACATAAATATAATAGACCTGGATAAGAATGTTAACAACATCTCTGCCACAAACATCCAAAACTTCATCAGTAGAGTAGATAAATTATTACTTAATCATATAAAATGCACAATAAACACCCTATGTAATGTGGTAAGTGAAATCTAAACATTCAATATTGAAAAATATGGGCCATAGTATTAAAAAAATGAAGCAAAAGTAGTTATTTTTCAGTCCTTAATCTTCTCCAAAGTACAAAATGAAAACTACCAGATACTATAAAATGATTATAAACTTAATTGAAAATATCACAAGTGCTTAATCACTATTTCTAGAAATGCCATAGATTCTATTTGTATTTCTCCATTCTTTTTATCTCTGGGGCATATGAAATGTATTCCAATTCTACCGACCCTTTTCCAAGTCATCACAACAAGTTTTCACAACAATTCTGTCCACTCCTTGCTAACTTCCATAGCATTATGTTGCATTATTGATATGTCAGCATTTTACATCAGGGGTGTTACAATGCTTGTAAATTAAGCTTATCTCCCCAATTAGTACCTGAGCTTCTCAATAGCATAGACCAGACCTAGGAGACCCTTTGAGGAGTTCACAACTGAGTGGAATGTATGCTATTATATAAGAATGCACAAACTATTGTGGATACACAGCTAGGAGAGGGAGGGAGGAGGAAATTATTTGTGACGTTGGAGCAATGCCTACAATTTGTAAGAAATTCATTAGTTAGATAAGGAGGCAAAGACATTGTAATGAACAAAGTACTTATTCGATTTCACAAGGACATGTTAACACACGGCTTGGTCAGAAAATGGTGATCAGTCCAGGGCGAAGGGAGCACAGTGGGTAAATCTTGCAGAAGAAGCATCTCCCCAGTTGAGTAAGTAATGTTTCATATGCCCTACAAAGGGGTTAGAGCATCTTTCTGCTAGTACTGGAGGTAATCGTTAGGATTGTTTAAAGGGGGAGATGATAATACCGTAATTAGCTTGGGGAAAATAACTGTCTCCAAAGTCTGGAAAATAGATCTCAGGAAGCATCTCAAAGGAAAGGGCATTAGTATAGCAGATGCCCTATGTGGCTAAGGGAGACATGTGAAACAACAGAACTAAAGCAGCAGTGGGAATCATTGCTACCAGAAGTCAGAGTGGATGGTTGTTTTGCAGGTAGACTACTAACACTTGGTGTCTAATTTGTTGTCACAGCTAAAGCAAATTACAAGGTGACCAGTAGTGCCATATTTCTAGCAATAATGATTTCATAAAAATTATAAATGGCCTAAGAGCATAGGAGAAAGAGAAGGACTAAGGAACACAGCAGATTTAAGGTTCACACTGTGGAAATATGAGAAAAAGATTCTCTCTCTCTCTGATCCTCACTACCTTGATTTCAGACTGGACGTGAGGAAATGATATGAAGGACAATAGTTAACTATCAAGAAAGGCCAGTGTATTATAACTTATGTTATTGTAGGTTTGTTTTACTGAAAGGTAAGCAGGGAAAAATAAAGCCAACTTGAGTTTGAACAGAGACAGATTAAACTTTCAAAAATGAAATATTCTCTTTCACCAACACTGTTATGAGTTTTTTCATAAATGCAGTGAACACGCTAAGTCATGAAGCCTATGGAACTGAAATAACTCAATAGCACCAGAGTCCCAGATGGACAGTGTCTATGGCACAGAACTAGATAATTAATAGTTTAAATAAGCAAATGGCCAGTATCCAGAAGTAGATTTCACACAATGCTTATCTCCCAAGGTGAAGATTCTGAAAGAAAATATGGTTAAGATACTCCTAAGCCATTAAATTGCATTGTCCCTGGGAACTCCTAGAACATATGGCAGAAAAAGATCTTGTCAAGAATTTCATTGCCAACATCCATTGGCAGTTTTGAGGGTCACAGCTGCCATGCTGGACTAGGGCCAAGGGTTCTCAGGACTTCCTTTTCTCATATGAGATGGAGAGGTTAAGGTTTGGTTACATAACTTTATTTTCATATTGGTAATGGGAGCATGGATCACAAATCGCAGCCTGGTTCCCTATACCCCCAGACCTTCTGCTCCAACTTCCCAGTAGAAATGACAGGGAAACACTGTGGCCATGCATCCATCAGTGGAGTAGAGGATATGGTTTTCACAGAAAAGTGATGTTTCTTGTTCTGGCCTCATTTATAATGAAAGGAAGCTAGGTAATGAATGGGTGGAGGGTGGAGTTTTTGCTTTGCTTCAGTGTGTACTGGATCAAATCTGATAGCCTGTTACTAGAAATTTATTGAGAGAATAGCAACTGCTAAATGGAACTTGAAGGACTCTTTGCAATAGATGAAATAAGCAGTTACCTAAAACACACCCAAACTCTATCTGTTCCTTCTGCTAAGTATTCTACATTTGACCAGCAGAGTTTCCTGAAATTCCAATCATTAGATTCTCCCTTGGTTTGAATAAGAAATCACCCATTGAGTCCTCTCTTAAGATAAAAATACTGCTTTGTCTCATGGGGATGTTGTTTTATGACTTATTTTTCCTTGTTTTGTGGTTGGTTGGTTGTCCGTGTTCTTACTGGGAAAAGTTTTACCGACTATGCCCCTTTTATGACCTTAGATTCCTATGCGTTGACAAGAGTGGCATTTAGGCAATAACACGTCAATCGGTTTGGGTATTTGAATTCATCAGTATGGCAGAACAATAAAATAATACCAAAAGATGGCATGTGGACCTGTATATTTTATTGGGGGATCAGAGTGGACAAAGCAGGTTGCAGAGCTCAGGGCCAGAAACCTCGGACTGTGGGCGCACAGGAACTAGAACAGAACTATGGGCAGAGCAAGGACAGCATGAAAACAGACTCGGAAAGCAAACCCTGTCTTCATTTTCTATGTTGCCTACTAGGCGGTAGGTGCTCCAGAGTCAGTCAAATTTAACATTCAAAGTTTGATTGTTGGCTTCCAAATAAAGTTTGACCTATGTATCACACTGCTAATAACTGACTAACATTAAAACTTCCATCCACTTTTGGAAATGGAAGTGTTTCCTCTGCAAATAAGTATTTGCTTATGCTGAATGATTTGCTGAATCTCTATCTACCATTATGCTTTCCTCATAAATTTAAATTTTAGAATATGAAGAAACAATATGATTATCACTTTTTTAAATCCTTTCTTTAGGGACTTACATTTGTATCCAAGAAGGATTATGACTTGGTGCACATAAGCCTGAGAATTTAACCTTAATAACATAAGACATTTCATAATAATAGGTGGAATCTTGCTGGATAAGTTCTGTGTGTTTTGAGCTTAGAAGATACATTATTTTATTCTCATATTTTACCATTTCGGAGGATACAAGGAGAAATTTAAGAACAATGAATGTATGACTGATATGTTGAATGAATAATTAGAAGTATTTTAAACTAAGCAAAAACAAGAAAATTGAAAAAAAGAAAAACTCATCCTGTATCAGTGTCGTGAGTATGAATGAGGAAGTAATATTTCTGAAATTAAAAGCGATTAATCTTCATAATAAATTCTCTATAACATTTAAACTTCTAATTTGGACAAAAATACACTGTAAATTTATATGAGTAATTAAATAACACGTATGTGCTTTAATGTAGAAAGAATAAGGAATAAAACTGGGAAGATTATATAAAAAATGAAAACATGTAGTTGCCCATCAAAGTGTTATTTTTACTTTGGATTTTGCCAAAGTATCACGTTTTTTAGATTACCCAATGACAAAGAATTGGAAGGACTATAAATTAAAAATGAAAAATCACTTATGCAGAGTATCTTGTATCTGTAGGAAGATAAAGAAATAGATCCCCTCTTATAGAGATTGAATTATTAGTTTTTCTTCCCTTTATTTCATGAGAAGAAATGTTCCATCAACTGCTTGGGCACAAGGCAAGTAAGAGTGCATTTTTTGGTCACCTATGATTTGGGGCATAGCTCTCATGAGCCATTGAAGGTGGTTCAAAAAGCACCATTGAGAAGAATGTGAAGAGAGGACAGAGGTTGGAGCTCTGGAGCAAGAACCATCACGAGTGAGGGTGGCCACCAGGCTGGTCCTGATTCTAGCACAGTGCTTAACGTGTGTTAGAAGTTCAACAAATGTGAGTTAAATGAATGAATACATCAATAAAAATATGAGGGAAAAAATGGACTATGAAAATGCTATAGATGATGTGACCTTTATTGACCTCCATTTCAGTGTTTTTGAATGTTTTTATCTTCTAAATTGTAAACTCTATGTAATTTTGATCCCTCTATATCTCAATTATTACAAAGCTACAAGGAAAATATAACATTTCTGTAATCATTATCCAGAAAAGCCAAAATTAAAATATGATATGATTTAGACTTGACTTTTGGCATCAGTGCCAATCACCATGTCATAAGGTTGACTTTATGATTTATGAAGTAAAGACTCACAGGCCAACCTGTCAGTTACCACAAATCACATTGACCAAAGAGTACCTGCCTGTTTTTCTTAAGAGAAATGGATTTTTGTTTTCTTCCCTAAGCTCATGGTTTTATGGAAGATGCACCTCAAAAACAGATTGTGACCTTGAAAGCATTTTCCAAGATTTCAATCTTAAACTATTTTGAAAGAATAAGAACTCAAGGAAAAAGAAAACTCTTTGAACTCTAATACTTGGAATAAAAATCATCTATCAAAGGTAAATTTCCTCAAGTTTACTTTATGATAGTTACTTGTTTTTTATTTCCTTTTATTTTTACCAGTATTTATAGCCATTTCAAATTTCTGTAAGGACATCCAACTTGTCTGTGCCTATATTTTTAATGAAATGATGACATCTGCAATTCCACTTCTGA
Organism: Arctocebus calabarensis; assembly: GCA_963573935.1. NCBI lineage: Eukaryota > Metazoa > Chordata > Mammalia > Primates > Lorisidae > Arctocebus > Arctocebus calabarensis. Next base: position 6,315 of record CAUYON010149391.1, read on the forward strand.
GAATTTAGAATGGTTATATCACCAGGAGTCAGAATGATCAGATCGCACAATGCTGTTATGGGCCACAAATTTTGCTTTTGTTGTATTTAAGTGTGCAATATAGGAGCATGATTTCTTCATTTCCATCTTGTTGATTTGATCCTCCCAAGGAGCTCTGCATTTAGAAGAGGCAGGAGGAAAAACTGGACTTTTTTTTTGAAACTTTCCTTTTCTTGGATGATTCAGGTTTTCAGGCTTAGGTGTTTCAGACGTTAAAGTAGGCAGTTGGCTAAAGTCTGAGAGAATAACTCTAGGCTTTGGTTCACATGCACTATTTACATAAGTCATATGTAGATAAGGAGGTAGAATTACCTAGGTATATGAAATGACCCACTAGAATCTCATGAAGAAAAAAATAGCAGAAAAATAATTTCCCAGAAGTCAAGAAAAGAAAAAGTGACAGTAATTTGAGGATTTCAAAACAATATGTACACATGGTAGGCGGGATGCAGAAAGAGGATCTAGAGTTGAAATCTGTAGAGTAGAAAGCAGGTGGGGGGACAAAGTTAAAATCCTTAGGACTTGGAAGAGAGGAATTGGGTAGGGGGTCTGTCCCTGTCCTTCTGCTCAGGGGTTGTAATGGGTGGAGTTGAGAGAGAGGAGAGAGAGAGAAAGAAAAACAGAGAGAAAGAATGGAGAGAGGAAGAGAGGAAAAAGAAGAGAAAAAGAGAGGCAGTAGCATGAGCTCCAGAAGCATACATAAAGTTCATTGCCTTGTCTTTGAGTGGTTTGCAAGTCCTCATTCTATCAGACTTCATTCTTGAGGCAACTGTTCATCCTTCTTAGGTTGCTTCCTGACTGTATAGTAATGTCTTCTGTCCCTCAAAATATTAGCCCCAAGGTCAACCCAGTCTCTTTTTTAAAGCAGTAAGATACTATATTTTCTTCTCCACGCAATCCCCTCATCCACCCTGTCACCCACACATGGAACAGGGCTTTTTCTTCCCTTTTTTTTCCTGATACATTTGTCAAAACTTGTTAGGAAACAAAATGGTCAACTAATTTGCTCTACAGTATAAATCATCTTCTTTCATTGTTTCCAGGAAACTTACCTTTCAAAAAAGGATAAGAGTGATAGAGTAAGGAAAGGAGCTACTACAAAATAAATATAGTAGCTCTGGGTGACTGTTGATTTCAATTTTGGCTATTTTTAATAATTCCCTACAACATCTAAAATCCCACAATTAGAAAAAATTCATGTTAAAATTATTTTCTCTTGAAATATAAGTACACTGCTAAGGTTAAGTAGGACTGACTATAATACATTTGTGCCTTAATGCAAATTAGTTAATTTTCACTAGCCTTTCTAGATGAGAATTAGCAGGCCTGCCTAATCAATCTGTTCTCCTGTGACCTGCTTTCCTGACATTTTCAGCGTTTTGGCTGAATGCTTTCACAATGTCTTCCTTCAAATGTGATGGCAAAAAGAAATTGCATTCTCACAAACTTTTGGTATATATATATGAATAGGGACAAGATCTTAGGAGCAGGATTTTTTAGATATCTGGTAATTTCTTTGTGCATGTATAAAGTGTTCATTTTTAATCAATATTGACATCTATTTTATCATATTATTGAAAAATAAAATAGTATATATTTATGGTGTATAACATGATGTTTGATATATGTTTACAATGTGTAATGGCTCAACTGAGCTAGATGATTTACCTTAGGATTTATAGTGGTGAGAAAATTTAAAAGCTACTCTGTTCATAATTTTCACTAATACATTACTATTAACTATAATCACCATGTTATACAATAGTTCTCAGTAATTATTTTTCCTACCTAACTGAAATTTTGTATCGTTTGGCCAATACTTCCTGCTCTCCCCCCCAGCTATCCCTTGGTACCCACCATTCTACTTTCTACTTCTAAGAGTTCAACTTTTCTAGATTCCATATATAAGTGAGATCATGCAGTGTTTGTCCTTCTGCACCTGGCTTATTTCACTTAGCCTCATGTCCTCCACGTCCATTAGTGTCGTCACAAATGACAGGATTTTCTTAAGCCTTAATAACAGTCCATTTTCTTCATTCATTCGTCTATTGATAGATACTTAGGTTGATTGCATATCTTGGCTTTTGTGAATAATGCTTAAATGAACATGTGAGTGCAGGTATGGTAATTCGTTTGACATTCAGATTTCATTTTCTTTGGATAGATGGTAGATCATATGGTAATTTCATTTTAACATTTTGAGAAATCACTAAACCATTTTTTTTAATGTAGATAAAGTCTACTCTAGTTTGCATCTTGCCAACTGCATTACAAGGTTTCCCTTTTCTCCGCACTTGTTATTGCTTGTCTTTTTGATAATAGCTATAGCAGCTGTGAGGTGATACCTTATTGTAATTTTAATTTGTATTTCCTTGGTGATTAATCTTGTTGAGCATTTTTGCTTATACCTCTGGGCCATTTGTATGTTTTATTTTGAGAAGTATCTCTTTAGGTTTTCTGCCCATTTATTAAATCAAGTTATTTGTTTTCTTGCTTTTTAGTTGTTTGAATTCTTTATGTATTTTGAGTATTAACCCTTTATCATATGTAGGGTTTCCAATTGCTGTGCATAAGTTCTTTAGTTTAATGCAATCTCATTTGTCTATTTTTGTTGACTTTGCAGATACATGATCATCTTTCCACCCAAAGTCTTTGACTTAGAAATTCTGTTGCTGAAAATTTATCCCATATATATATGCATCAAAGTATGCCATGTTTAGGAATGGAGTGTGGTTAAATTCATTGTTTTATTTTCTTCAAAGTTATTATAGGTAACTCTTAAAACCAATGAGGTAGCCATATTTAATAATTATATAAAAAGTTTACTAAGGGCTGGGCATGGTGGGGAACATCTGTAATCCTTTATCACTCTGGGAGGTGGAGGTGGGTAGATTGCCTGAGCTCAGGTGCTACATACCATCCTAAGCAAGAGCAAAACCCTGTCTCTATAAAAATAGAAAACTAGCCAGGCATTGTGGTAGGTATCTGTGGTCCCAGCTACTCAAGAGGCTGAGGCAAGAGGATCACTTGAGTCCAAGAATTTGAGGTTGCTGTGAGTTACGTTGCTGCAGCACTCTACGCAGAGAGACAGATACTCTGTCTCCAACCACAAAAAAAAAGAAAAAAAACAGTAAATAAAGAAATAAAAAGATCTCTAAGATATATTTTAAGGGGAACAATGATACAAGTTAACAAAAGAACATAATTTGATGAAGTTTCTTATTTTTTTTTATAGTACATACGTCTATGCATATTCATTTACTGGCAAATGACTTTTTAACTTAAAGTCAAGAAACTACTAACAGTGGTTTCCTTTAGAAAAAGTAATATTTTAACTTTGTGTGCAGTGTTTAGATTTTCTTTCTTTAAGAACGTAATATATATTTTTTTTGTTTTTTGTCCGTTGGTGTTTTCTTTTTATTCCAAGCTGGTGTTGCCTAGGCAATCCATCTTCAACTTAAGTCATCTTTGCTTCCTTATTTATATACCATGATTTTAATAAAGAGTAAAAGTGGAAAAATATCATTTACAAAGCATTGAGGGAAAAGAAAGTAGAGGATTCTGCTATGCAACAGGTAAACAAGTTTCAGGTTTAAGCAAATTCATAAAAATGAAGTGACATCACCTTTTTTCTCAATCTAGAGACTAACTGATCTTGCTTCCCTTCCTCAAATGACAAGGGTTTATTTCAAGGATGTTTAGGAAAAAAAATAAAATGCAAGGGAATAAAATAAATGACTTAAAGCAGAATTCTTCAAGTTGCTATTTCAACGAACACTGTTCTGCAAAATGTTTTTCAGTAACAAAATATATATGAGAAAAGCAGGCTTAAATAAATTATTTATCAACCAAGCACACTCTAGATAATATGCTATATTAATTTATTTATAATTGCCAAAGAAGTTGTATATAGTATGCAGCCTTCTATTATCGAGGTATAATTCCCAGAACTGAGTTATTGCTAATATTCATTTGGAAAATGTCTTTATAAGAAAGCTGGAACCAAGAAACACAGACAGTTTTCATATGACCCTAGAGAGAGTCTTTCTCTCCTCCCTTCTCACCCTCTGCCCCTTATACCTGGGAGTGAGACAGGATGCTGCATCTTTAGCAGCTATTTTATACATTTGAGGATGCCATTCAGGGATAAAGGGAGCAAAGCAAAAAGGACAGAAGCCTAGGTCCCTAATGATCCCCCTGAGCTTCCATACCAATCCCAGATTACCTTTCTTTTCTTTTTTTCCTATATAAGAACTAACCCACTGTACCACTGTTGCTATAGTGTAACCAACACACTGGTCAGCAAATTTTAGGAGATTTTTGTTCTTTTTCTTTTTTTTTTTTTTTTTGTAAGTAAAATCATTTATTTTTTAACTGGTTATAATTCTATTTTGGAAGATGAATTGTGAGATTTATAAAACTTTAGTGATCCTGGCAGAAGGATCATATAATGATCCTGGAAATGAAACTAATAATAACAACAATAAGAGATGTTGGTAAAACATTTTATAGTTCACAAGCATTTTCATTTTTTTATTTAATTTTTCATTAAATCATGACTGTATACATTGAAGGAATACCATATGAGATTTGATATGCAATGTGGAATGCTTAAATCAAACTGATTAACATAACTACCTCACTTACTTATTTTTTGTGGGAAGACATTTATAATTTACTCTTAATTATACTCTTAATTTACTCTTAGTTATTTTGAAATATACCCTTGCATTGTGCACATTAGTAAGATCCCACCAAGTGCCCTCCTTCTTCCGACTCATCACCCTCCCTTCTCCCCCCAAACTTTCCCCTTGTTAGATTATATTTGTGTTTAATCATTCATATGAGAATGTGTTTATATACTGGTTTCAAAATAGTATTGAATATGTTGGATACTTTTTTCCCCATTCTTAAGATACTTTACTAAGAAGAATATATTCCAACTGCATTTTCTTAAGCTCTTGAAACTAAAAAAAAAAAAAAAGAAAGAAAGAAAGAGCTAATTGGCTCTATGTTGGGGTCACTCTATCAATACTTTACCAAGCCACCTGCAACTGCGCCTTAACCTTCGCTTCCTGCTTCTGCACAGCCCAGAGACAATCCAGAGTTAAAACCAATGCTCTTCTTGGCCTTTCCTGAACATGTGTCAATTTTTGACATGGTCATGTCTTTCTTGACCCCTAAAATACAGAGGAACTTTTACAAGTCTTTATTAGTCTGGTATTTTCCTTCCCAAACTCTTTCTTCCCAGACTTTCAAGACTATTTCTTCTCTATATCTTTTCTATATTCTTTTCTGCCTTCCCTCAGGCTGCTGTAGCTAATACTATGAGCTTTAGAAGCTTTCAACAAACGCCACACAGGAACCTCAGTGCCTGAATGCTCTAAGTTGCACTAAACAAAGGAAGGCCCTTTCCCTGGTCTTTCTGGAAGCCACTGGACAGATTAAAAACATTGCATAACTCTCTGAGAAGAACTGCATGGTTCCCTCTCGCACTAGCAACCTATCCAGGTTTGTGAGCTTCTGTATTCAGGGCCTCGGTCTGAGGTAAGAAGGATGGACAGAATGGATTTCAAAGGACCATGGTTATCTCTTACTGGGTACAGCAACTTCTAAATTCATTAAAAATTCGTGTGGTTGTTGTGAGCTTTTGACTTGATTCCAGAGTCCTGGGACAGCTGATTCTGATGATGTTTGCCAGCTTCTTAGCTGCTCCTGTGGAGAGAGGAAACCTAGAGCTCCCCACTCTAACATTACTGCTGACATCATTCTCCCCTCAGCTTTTGAGCTCACACTTTAAATAAAGCAGTACCTCATCAGGTACTTCTCTTTTCATGCCTTCTTCCCAATACATTAGAAGCCTGTGTGAAGTCCCCATTATGAATTAACCAAACCAAATAAGTGGAAGACTGGACCCACACCCTGCCCCCAACAGAGCACCACCTCTAGCTGATACTCAATTCTGCTTTCCCCTCCACGTTTAAGCCCTTCAGAAAGATCAACTTTACTTTACTGTCTCTATGCCTTCCTCTGGGCCATGAAGACCTTTTTCACCATTCAGGTAGAATTGAACGTTTGGTTCATTCTACCTTGTTTTTGTCAATTTACAATGTTGTCATGTAACAGCTTTTGTGCATGTATTTCTAAACTCTCCCTTTGCCACACTGAATCCTTCAGAGGTAAGATCATGCCTTAACTGTTGTTGTGTATCTAGATTATTATTTTTATTTTTTATTTTTTATTTTTTAACAAGTAAACAGTTTATTAAGAATTAAACAAAGGTATGATGTGATACAGTACAAGCAAAATACTCAAGATAGGTATAATAGTACTACTCACACAAATACTTGAATTTCACCTCAAAAAAAAAATCACAAGACAAAAGAGAAAACAATTTCACTGTTATAAGATAAGATATTTCATGCAAAGTATTAACTCTGTCCCCCCAAAGCCAAACCTCCCAACAAACAAAAAACTATCTGGGAATACTGCTATGCAGTAAGAAAAGAAAAGAAAAAAGTGTCTAACTTTTATATAAATTGGATTCAATTTTGACTAAAGTATATTACTTAAATATTAATTTTGTAATTCAACTTGTCAATATGTTGTTTAGGATATTACATCCTCATCTATAAGTGAAACATGTTTGTAATTTCTCTTTATAACAATGTATTTTCTCCAATTTCAATATCAGATGTATCCAGATCAAGTAAAATGATATTGAAATATTTCTTTTATTGTTTATAAGATTTCTGGAATTGCTTGTCTTGTAAAATCATTGTGGTCAATGAGTTTATGATAGTTTGAACTTTGTTATTTAATTCAATTCATTGCTAATTACTGTTTTCCTATGAATGATTATACTGTGGTTAATATGTTAGCATAGCATAGATTTTTTTTTAGAGTGTCTGGCATATGTTAAAAAAATTTAACATAAGGCAGCACCTGTGGCTCAAAGGAGTATGACGCCGGCCCCATATGCTGGAGGTGTCAGGTTTATACCCAACCCCAGCCAAAACACACACACACACAAAATTTAATATACATTCAAAAATATTAAATTTCTCACAATAAATAAAAGACTAAATTTCTAAACTTATTACATGTGTACAAATATGAGCATATCTATGTCTTCATGCACAGATCCACAATAAAGTATAATTTAAATGATTTTAGAAAAGGACATAATAATGCAAAACAGAAGCATAGCTCTCTGATAATCTGACATAATTTAATAATGGATTTTAAACATTTATAGGAATAAATGGGTTGGGGGCTTTATAGAAAACTTCTGTTAAAACAAAGCTTTTGATAAAAGGTAAAGAGTAGATATTTGGGTTTACATTATCTGTATAAAGCTGAAATGCAGATAATATTTATTAGCAGCTAAAGGCTGATTCAAACAGTACTAATCACTTTTGTGGGAAGTAAAATTATAAAATTACAATCTGATCATGACACATAACTGAATAGATGGCCATCTTCCCTAACACAAGTCGGCTAACACTATCTAAACTGAAATGCTTTCACTTGGGAAATTTTCAAGGCAGGCATCACCAATCATCCATAAAACTATAGAAAATAATGATCTAAATAAACATCATGGTAGGCAAAAATCATAGTGATCAGGAGCATGAACACAGAACTCATTTGCTGCATCAAATACAGCAATTTCTAGTTTAATTACTAGGAGCTAATGGTTTAATTTTATGTATCAAAGTCTTCCTATCTTTGACATAATTATAATATTTGTATAGCTCTTTGAATGGACTGGCATGGATTTAAGGGTTTTACATACATTAACTGGTTAAATCTCACAATAAATCCTATGAGGTAAGTGATATTTTACAAACAAGAGAACTGAAGCACAAAGATGAGTGTTGGCCATAGCTACAAAAGTGATAGTAAAGTCAGAATTCTACCCACAAGGTACTTGCTATGATTTATTACACCCTCTGTCGCTAAACAATAGTTATCACATTACAATATCCATCTCTTAGGCTACTGTGAGAATTAAATAAAGTCAGATAGGCATAATAAAAATAGCACTAATGTCTAAACAACAAAAGTTCCCATAGTTATATAATTACTGAAAACGTGATTTTCTAAGGAACTCCCCAACTATATTTATTTTAAACTATATAAAATAATAACTAAATGTGCATATATGAGCACACTCAAATACGTACACATGTATATATTCCTTAGCTCTAGCTATTGAAAGCATCTCAGAGCAACAATATTTAAATAAGCTGAACTGTCCCATACAAAGCAATAGTATTGATAGCTTTATATGAGTCTTATCAAAAAGTCAATTAATAAGCAAATATATATCAGTACATTTATATATGCACAGGGTATGTGTGTGTACATATATTTGTGTATATATATATCAAATATAGATATACACACTCATATATATACATAATATCAAATATATATATACACACATATATACACATTTTATATGCTTTCTATACTTATTTTATGATTTCTATTTGATATAATATTCCTTTTCTTCCTTCTCCAGCATTCTTTTGGAATGAAGTTCTTTTTAAATATATTCATTTGATTTTTTCTTTTTAATTCAGCCATATCCTTCATAGGGTTCAAAAGTCATGACACCTATTGCTATTTAATTACTAATTAGAATTCCCTTTAAATGTTCTTAATATGCTTGGCTTAAAAATTCTTAATAGTTAAATCTCTCTCAGGGCAAAAAAGAAATTTAAAATGTTTTAGCCCTTGAATACTTTTACATTTCATAAGTTATTTTGTACTACATTTTAGTTTCGATCTATCTTTTCCCCAGCTCCCCTCCACCTACCCCTCATCACCCATCCTCCTGCTGCTTTAGTTTAGACAGTTTGTGATTATTTATTTATTTATAACATAGCAATTTGTTTTATCTTTATTGCTTTCTTACTTCTAATGTTTTGTTGAGAATCTTCTATCAAGGGTAATCAATGTTTTATCTCAGGTTTGTTTCAAAATTTATATTTTCTATTTAATAAAAACAAACATGCATGGACACAGACTACTTTAGGCCTGAAAATTTAATAATTTACTTTTTCTATACCATTTGTAATAGTTCTTATTTGATATAATTAATGTCTGTATCATATCATTAATAACAAATATAAATACTGCTTAGTGTTATCAACCTGGGAGAATCGCCGGAAAATGATTACCCAATAACCCCATGAGGTTTAGATGCTTACGTATCCTTCTAAGGATTTCTCCTTAGAGACTGGGTTATGAGATGAAATTATTTTCAGGGGAAAAGAATGAACCCACCAGAAGGATAACCTAGAACATAGTTTTTCTGAACCATAGGGGAGGCAGTGGAAAGGGGAGGGTGGAACGTTACTGTGAACAAAGATTGTCCTATGACACAGATAAGGCCTCCAGGTAATCTCACAGAGTTGCCTTCAGAAGAATAGATGAAAAGTCTGTCCTGGTATCGGAGAGGACTCCCCTTCTTTTCACAGGTGGTTAATCTTTCCTACTTATTTGATAAGATTCATAGGGAAGGGATCTTAAGACAATTACGTTTCTTTTGGAAAGAAGTTTTCTTGGTCTTAGAAATTCCAAAAAGAATTCCTCCTAGTGCTTTAGGAAAGGAGGATGGGGAGGTGGGGGGGAGGGGTTGGACTGGAAGGTTCAAAGAGAACTTGGTTCCGAATGTCATTTCTAAGGACTTTGCATTTTCTTTAATTCAAAACAAAGTGCCATATTTTGGGGATATCATTTTCTATGCCTCAATACTACCTAAGAGATCTTTTTGTATTTTTGTTTTTAGATTATAGTTGCTTTTTTTCTTAATTTGGTTAATTTAAACAGAAATAGTTAATGACTTTAAAAACAAATATTATGCAGGTTGAGTAAGCAATTTAGCCAGTGTAAATAGGTCTATAAAGGAACATTTTCATTTAGCTGACAATGTCAGCAAAGTTGCTAACAACCTTCAATTTAAGAATAAATGGTTAGTGAAGCATAGAATGGGATGCTATTGCCCTTACTCATACTCACCTATGTGCTAAGTTTTTTATTTTTTTATTTATTTTGAGAATTTTTGCTTCTGTATTCCTAAGGGATATTGGTCTATAGTTTCCTTTTTGTTGTTGTTGTTGTTGTGTCCTTTCATAGTTTGGGTATCAAGGTGACATTGGCTTTGTAGAATGAGTTGGGAGGTCCCTTCCTTCTTTCTGCTAGAAAATAATTTCTGCAGTAGAGGCACCAGTTCTTCTTTGTAGGTCTGGGAGTTTTGGGGGAGAGGATGCTTTTTATTGCTATTTCAATTTTATTACTTGATACTGGTTGATTCAGGAGTTCTATTTTTCCCTGATTGAGCCTAAGGAGGTTGTATGTTCCTAAGAATTTATCCATTTCCTTACTGCTTTCAAGTTTATATGCACCAAGATTTTTGTCATATTTAGAGATGATATTTTGAATTTTCATGGTATCCATTCCTATATCTTCTTTTTCATTTTTGAGTGAGCTTATTGGGGTCTTTTCTTTCCTGTTCTGGTTAATCTAGTGAGAAACCTGTCACATTTTTTCATCTTTTTCACAGAAACAACTTTTTGTTTCATTAATCTTCACCATAATTCTTATATCATTGATTTCATTTAGTTCCATTCTGATCTTCATTTTTGCTCCTCTTTTTCCAGTTACTTGAGATGGTTCACAAGACTGTGATCTTTCTGTCTTTTGTGTGTAAGCATTTACAGCAATACATTTTACTCTTAAGATTGCTTTTGCTGAGTCTCATGGGTTTTGATAACTTGTATCCCTTTATAATTTAGATAAAAGAATCTTTGCATTATGTCTGTATTGTCTGAGTCCATCTTCAAGTTTGCTAATTCTTCTTTTTTTTTCCTGTTGTTTTTTTTTTTTGACCAGTTCAGATCTGTTGAGGCCCTTCAGTGAGTTGTTCATTTCAATTATTGTACCTCCCCCTCCCCCAGAATATCTATTTTTTAAAAAATTGGCTAGGTGTGGTTTCTCATGCCTATAATCCTAGCATATCAGGAGGCTGAGGTGGGAGAATTGCTTGAGAACAGGAGTTTAAGATCAGCCTGAGAAAGAGGAAGACCCCATTTCTTCAAAAACTAGAAAAATTAGCTGAGTGTGGGTGGTGGCCCATAACTGCAGCCCCAGAAACGCAGGAGGCTGAGGCAAGTGAACTGCTTGAGCCCAGAAGTTTGAGGTTGTAGTGAACTGTGATGGTGGGTGCTACTGCAATCTAGCCCAGGCAACAGGGAGAGAGAGAGAAAGAACCTTTTCTTCAAATAAATAAATAAATAATTTAAATCCATCAATGATGAATTCTGCAGTTAGCAAGGTTGTTTTTCAAAAATGAAGAACAAATAAACACCTTCCCAAAAATAAAAGAGAAGAAAATTTGATGAGAGTAGAACAAATAACAAGATATATTAAAGTATGTATTATGTTTTAGCTAAAAGATATTAACTATAGATGTCAATTCAAATCTGGAGTTTAAAGAAGGGGCACATGTAAAAGTAATTATGCATCCAAAGTGAATCAAGTATTTATAAAGGCAACAGTAAAGGCAAAAAGCCAATACTCTGAAAATTATAAAACACTATTAAAAAAAGGGTAAAATTTTAAATAAATGGAAAACACCTCTTTCATAGATCAGAAAATGTAATATTGGTGAGAACTACAACTGATCTAGTTCTATAATTTCTTTCAGAACTGTAGATGACTTCTTTGTACAAATTGATAAGCTTATTCTAAAATTCAGAAGGAATTGCAAGCTGCAGTTAATAGTCAATACAATCTTGTGAAGGAAGGACAAAGAGAACTGACACATTCTTATTTCAAAACTTACTACAAAGTTCTGTTAATGAAAACAACGTGTAAGGACATAGTGCAGGACCAACAGAACACACTTGAGACTCCAGGAACAAACCACTACAAGTATAGCAAACTGATTTTTGACGAGGTACCAAGGCCATTCAGTTATGCAGTCTCTTTAATAAATGCTGAGGCAACTGAATAGCCACATGTAAAAAAAGAAAAAGTAGACTACTCCACCTCATGCCATATGTAAAAATTAAATCGAAATGGATCAATTACTAAAATACGGGGGTAATTCATTGTGACTTTGGATTTGACAATAGATTCTTACATCTGATGCCAAAAACATAAGCAACAACAAAATAAAAAAAATTGACACAATGTATTTATCAGAATTAAATTCCTTTCTGTAGCAGAGGACACTCTCAAGAAAGTGCAAAGAAATCCCATTGAAAATATTTTCAGGAGCAAGATGGCAGACAAGTAACAGCTTGCTTGCAGCTGGGCACGGTGAGACTGGGGAGAGAGGACTTCAGGCATCTCTGCCAGACAGGATCTACCCAGAAACTTCCCTTTGGGGACACAGGGAGACAGCATGAGGATTCTGGACATCCTGAGGAAGGCTAAAGCGGCGGAGACTGGGCAAGTGGTTGCATCTGTTCGTTTGGTCTGATCCTGTTGGCAGCTGTGGGTGGGGCAGCAGTGGGACTGCAGGCTGGAAGGGCCTTGCCTCTGAGCCATTTGTGTTTCTTTTGGACTTGGCACTCGGTTGAACTGCCTTGGGAGAACTTAGGCAGGAGTGTGGGGGGTTTTGAAGTGTTGTCTGGGGCCCCAGACTGGGCCACCAAGCCAGACGGAGCTGCCAGTATTTGGTGGTGGGCTGTGTGGAGCTATTGTGGGAGAACTGCTCTGGCAAGCTCCACCCTCAGGGTCACAGAACAGGCATTGGGCAGGAGTGAGTAATCTAGTGACTGAGCAGCCTAAAGGTGGGGACTGAGACGCCTTGCAGCCTTAGCCCTCAGGGGCATAGGGTGAGACCGGTTTTGGCACACTGGGTAAGTGGATAGCCACTCAAGAAGTGATACCAGCCATACCGCTTTCCTAGGAAAGCTTCAGCTTAGCCCAAGTTAGGGATTTAAAGTGTCTTCTAAGCAGGCTGAGGAGGATTTAAGCTCTCCACCCTGCAGGGCTTGAGAAATCATTAGAAACACAGGGTCATTCCCTACAAAGATCCGGTAACAACAGAGTGATTCTGCCAGGGTCTGATCTGGGAGAGACACCTCCCCAACTCTGAGGAAGGTCATAGGCAATAATGAAAAATAATCATGAGGTGGAATCAACAGAAAAACTCTGGCAATATGAATAACCAGAGTAGA
>CAUYON010149392.1:0-17611 GCA_963573935.1 Arctocebus calabarensis
TATATAGTGATCAAGGAAATGCCATGAAGGATATCTGTAACAGTATGATCAAAATATTTCTGAATGTATATGAATCGTGCCCTGTGATTGCACCAATGTACATAATTATGATTCAATAAAATTATTAAAAAAAAAATAGCTGGGCGATGTGGCTGGCACTTGTAGTCCCAGCTACTTGGGAGGTCGAGGCAAGAGAATCGCTTAAGCCCAAGAGTTTGAGGTTGCTGTGAGCTGTGACACCACGGCACTCTACTCAGGGTGACAGCTTGAGACTCTGTCTCAAACAAAAAGGAATTCAGTCAAGACATGTTACTGAACTCTTGAAAATGTGAGGGGTTAGACAGGTCTCAGCTGCTCCTACTGCCCAGGTGAGAGGTCTCCATCTGCTCCTGCCTTTGCCAAGATGCCCTTCACCTACATCCATGCATGCTGCACCACCCTGCAAGTTTCTGTGACCATCGTTAACCTCTGTGGTCCATTCCCCTGTAATGAAATTGTTCAAAGAATCAACAAAACAAAATCTGGATCTATAAGTCAGATAATAAAACCCTGCTTTTCAAAATAATATGAAGACAGGAGTTGCCTTTATCCTCATTTGCCAGAAAATTAATAAACTCTTTCCCTTCCCCATCCCCCCTAAAAAAACATTAAATTTTTGACTAAGCAGCAGGTGTGTGCATGACTTAGAAAATACTTTGGTAGCTGATGGTACATGCCCTATTGAAACTCCTACCATCATACACTATTAAAGGGGACAGCAAGAGAAACAATATTGTTCCCGTTTCCATTTTAAGTGATTGCTTGGGAAGCTGATCCACCAGCTTTGAGATATATCTAGTTCAATGAGGGAGAGGCCCAAGGGCAGGTCCCTACAGATATAAAATATGATTCTAAAGTGAGCTAAACTACTTCTAATAAAGACCTTCTATTAATAACCCTTCTGAATTTGATGGATCACATCAGCAGGACAAATAAAATGATGTTCTTGTGAATCAAAGGTGGTGGTTCTTCCTTCCCAAGAATCAAAAAGGAGGGACCCAGCCCTCCTGACATGCCTCTTTTTTTTCCATTTATAAGCAGGAAAGGAGCCTCTAGGACCAATGAAACAATTAAAGCTGGGTCTGCGAGTGAAAGCCTGTGGGCATGGCAAATCCCTTCCCCCAGCCAGGTGCTGGCAAAAGGGCTGAGCTGGGGCATTACGTGCAAAAAAAAAATCACAACAGCAAAGTGAAGAAAACTTTGAAAGCTCCTCTTTTACCCTTTCCTAGCCTCCAGTTGCCCAAAGGGGTGTTTCAAACCCCCTCCATCTTCCAAAGATATTAAATAGGAAGAGGCGTGCAATGAGATGAGCCCACCGTTGAGTGTGCAGAGGAAGACAGGCCGGAAGGGTGCGTCTTTTCTTTGAGCTCATCTCACATGCAGCCAACTGAATATAAATTTCCCTCTATCTCATCAAGCTCTCACTGTTTGGCCTCCTCTGACTGATATTGGCTCATCATACTTAATCTAGGGTGAAATTTCCTCGTCTGAGCTAAATTACTCGCAGCCATCAAGGGAAGCGATATTTATTTTTCGTGGGGCTAATGACCTGTCCCCCAGACCCACCCACTGATGGTTATTTACTGGGGCCCAGATGCTTGAGCTCAAAATGAGTGCTAATGTCAGCAGGTGCCATCCCTCATCCAGCTCGGTGATTGAATTGGAGCGATCCCATTGACATTGACTCTGTGACTTTTAAGGCCATTACCCTCAGCCAGAGATGAACCTCTCATCACGGCGATGACAGTGACAGCTGATTAGCGACAAATTACAAGCAGGAAGGTGCAGAGGTTTTACTGGGCAGGGCAGGACCCGTGGCTGGGGTGAGAGGTGTGGGGAGAAAGAGCAGGAGGCAGAGAGACGTGAGGAGGAAAGGAGGAAGCAGAAGGAGAACACCACACACGCCTTCTCTCCTCACTGGGTTATTTGCTGAATTTTTAGCTACGGCCCTCGTGAATATTTATATTTTACATCTATTTGTTTAAACACAGAGATTTGTATGTCTACAGATATTCATGGCTTAACACATAAACTTCAAATAGGCAAGAACTCACACCTAGTGAGATTAAGCTATAAAAAGAAAGTAACATTTCAGAAAATAATAATCTATGGACTATTCATGCACATAGCATCTTTAATTCAGTAAGGCAAATGATCATTTTCTGTCCTTTTATATTTTAGAAATTGCACTGACCATGAAAACCAGGTTTAATAATGTAGCTATAGAAACATTTTGTAAATAAAATTCTTTTTATTTTTAAAGTGTTCCTATAGCTATAGTATAAAGAGTAGTATGTATATTGGTGCTTGACAAGCAGAGATGCCAAGTTCTGAGTATTCTTCAACCAAAGAGCATTTTAAAAATCCAGGCAGTGTCTCAAACTGTCTATTCAGTAGATTTAAAAACCAAAATAAAAAAAAAAGCTTTACTTTAAACTTAAAAATAAGAATTACAAATGATTTCCTGAATTCTCTGAAGCTGAAAGCCTTTCCCTTTGTTCTCTTAGAGGGCTGCAGATGGGCTGAGGCTGCCGGGCCGTGTGGACGCGCCTCAGAACCCTGGTACACAGGGTAGATCAGGTCCGAAAGTCTGATTGAAAATTAGAGACAACGTGGGATTTTGTAAAACAACAAAACACCCCTGATACTGGTCTGTGAGGCCTGGACCCTGGTTACTAAATAGCAGTTGGACGAATGCTCCACAGCCAAGCAGCCTGGCTGGCCACCTTGCTCTCAGCCAGATGACAGCTAACCAAGTGGTGACAGCAGCAGCAACCAGGCTGCCGAGAAAGCCACCAGTGGCACCCACGGGTGCAATGCAAGGCATTAGGAGAAAAAGTCAAGGAAAGAAATTATAGGTCCCCCCACCCCATCTCAGTCTTCACAGTCCATCTCTCCTCTTTCAGCCCTTCTTCCTCCCACCGCTGCCGACCTCCTTGATTTCACTGCATGCTTCCTTAGACGGACCTTAGACGGACCTCCTGCCTGCTGGCTTCCACTCCCAGCATAGACATGTCGAACTCACATGACAAAATCCTTTTGTGTGTCACAAATACAGCGAAGTGTAGCACCTCTTCCGAGACACCGCTGTGCACAGCGGAAGCTGACACAAGTTTACAGGCACGTGCAAAGCCATGGGGGCCAGAGCAGGCCACGGGGCAGAGCCGGCTGTGCGTGCCCCTTGGCAGCGCTGGTCAGGGAAGGCAGGCTGGGCACTTCTACAGTCGGCAAATGCTACAAATGAGACTTCATTTTGCTGAGTTTTCCCAGAGAGCCAGTCATTTACCATTTCTCAGAACTCCACAGCTGTGCCACTGTCTGCTGTTTTAGAAACATGTCTGAATGCTGGGCAAGGCCAGCGCCAGGAGCTTGTGGAGCATAGGTGGAGAGAAATGTGACCCTGCTGTGCGCTGTTCTGTCTTCTTGATGACAAATCTTCACTGCGAGGTTCCAGGGCAGATGTGTCTATTTAAGATCAATAGTCAAAAGGGCAGGAAGCCTGCCTTATAATAAGAACCATGACACAAGCACCCGTGCTGGGATCAATAAATACTTAATGATCGTTATCTTAACATAATAAAATGCAAACTTTATTCAGAGCAGTCTTTAGTTTGCGTCACATTTGAAAGAGGCCTTTCTGATCAGAATGAGACGTTCCGCGGATCCCAGCGGAAGCACAGCCCCAGCTCTCCCCGCAATCCAGAAAGCTGGCTGAGCCACTGCTCTCCGTGAAAATGCATGGAGCCATGAGCAGAAATCTTCTGTTCACAAGAGAGCACAAAACGTCAAAGTTCTGTTCGAAGGGTGACGATGACTGTCCATTACTGAAGATTACGTCCCCTCGGATCATGCTCGCTCCGCCTTCTCCTCTCCCGTCCTCCGATGCCCGCTGGACACGTCCGTCTGTGGTCTGAGGTCACCTCACACTCAGCATGTCCCAGTCGAACCCACAGTCAGCAGAAACCCACAGATTTCTGACTCCCCCCACCCCACAGGCTCTGGGGGGAGTGGTTGTACCACCCACCCAAGGCCCGAGCACCCCCAGAGGTGAACCCCTCCATTGTCCTCGCCCTCCACTCTCTCACCTGGTCCACAGTGACCACTGCACCTTCCTGACGTCCTAACGTCCCTTTCCTCTCGTAGGAAAGGGCAGCACCACCTGCAGGTGCAGAGAAGCCAGTGACGGACTTGTGACCAATTTCGAAAGGGACGCCTTTACGCTGCTGGAGACTGCGTCTGCCTCTCCCCTCTTCTCTGCTTCACGAGAAGGACCCACTCCCAACTCTCTCCAGAAGGGCTCTGCACTTTCTTTGTTCTTCCTAAATAAAATGTACGCTACCCGGGCCAGGGAAGATCCTTTAGTCCATCACTCCGGTATCCATGAAACTATCACTGTAATTCAAAGCACGGTAACAGCTCTCCTCCGTCACTCCACTGCCTGCCACTAGATTCCCAGCCTCCAAACTTGCAGTTCCCACTGAGGAGTCCCACAAATCCCTGCAAAACAAAAACCTGGTCGGGTCATTGTCATGCTCAAAACCTTTCAGCGGCTTCCAAGACCCTTCCCGTGAGGGAGGAGCCCTGGATGGCCTAACCCTGCTCTTCCGCACAGCACACTCCATGACGGAGCTTCGGCTGCTCCACTGGGCCTGGCGCTCTGCGTCCTGAGAAACATCCTTACCCCTTTCTCCAAATTGACTGACTCCTACTCCTCCCCCGGACCAAGATCAGCCCTCGCCAGCTATGGGAAGAGTTCCCGGATAAACCTCCACCCTGGGTATTCCTGCTGGGCCGTAAAAAAGCAAATTCTATGCTATAATCTGACTACCAAACCTCACTATAAAGTTTGTTCATTGTTATATCCTCTACTCCCCACTAATGCTGTGCACATAATAAAGAATAAATATTCAGTTTAGCCTAAATGAGCAAAATAGATTAACAGTGAGTTCCGGTAACTAGGAGACGGCTGTCAGACCCCATATTGAGAGGACTGCCCCTGCCAGACAGAATGGGCCCTGGCTTTCAAGAGTTCTCAGTTAGCTGTAATTCCCCCATTTGTCTTAGTTAACTATAATTCCCCATTTTGCCAAAAAAAAAAAAAAAGAGAGAGAGAGAGACAGAGAGAGAGTTCTTGGGCCTCCCCTCCTCCCAAACCTTCCTCTTTGTGTATTTTTGCTGTCTTTCACCTCACACCTTGCCAAGCTTTGCCCTCACCCTTACCCCTGTGAAACTGACTTCTAAGTGGGACTCACTAACACGCCCCCTGCCGCAGGTTTTTGGCACTCTCCATGCTCTCCCTGATGTGACTCTGACCCCAGGTATCTCAGCCTCACCTTGACCACTTCTGCCAACAACTCATGACCTCCTGCCAGGCATTTCTCACCAGAAGACAAAAAGACATTGCTTGTAGATAAAGCAAGTGGGGCAAGGCCTTTTGAGAGCTGTGATCCTTTCTGACCATGAGCACAGAACTATTTTGAACATATCACGTATACGGGTTTACTACCTGCAATCCCCTTCCTTCAACCTCTCCGAATCACACTCCTCTTAGAAAACGAGAGACACTAAGTTCTGAGTAACCAAATTGTCGCTGTGTGGTTTGAATGTGCCGCCCCAGACATCACCTGTCAAAAACTTAATGCAACAGTGTTGTAGACGGGACCCGATGAGAAGTGGTTAGGCCACGAGGGCAGGGGCGAGTTCCTGATCCTGGGAGTCCCCCTCTCTGTCTCTTTCCTCTCACCTTCCCTTTCCCTTTCTGCCATGTGGTATCTTCTTCCAAGGGCCCTTGCCAGATGCCAACACCTTGACCTTAGACTTTCCAGGCTCTTAACTGTTAAGTCAGTTAATTTCTGTTCATTTTAAATGACCCAGTCTCAGGTATTCTGCTATATAGCACAAAACATCCTAAGGCAATAGCTGATATTTATAAGGATCGTCAAACCAGCTGGGGTCAGAGGCACCTATCCAAGGCCAGGTATGAAATCAGAGGAAGATAAAAGCAAGGGCAAGTGAATCATGAAGAAGATGAAGCTGCTTCAAAGCTGTGCCTGAGAGTGTCCACTCATCCGTAACTCCTCAGGGAAACCCAGAGTGAGTTAGCCCAGCCTAAAGAGACAGACGCAGAAGTCAAGTGCTTTAGAAATGGTATTAATGGGCTCGGCACCTGTAGCTCAAGCAGCTAGGACGCTAGCCACATACACTGGAGCTGGCAGTTTCAAATCCAGCCAACAACACTGACAACTACAACCAAAAAATAGCCAGGTGTTGTGAGTGCCTGTAATCCCAGCTACTTGGGAGGCCGAGGCAAGAAAATCGTTTAAGCCCAAGAGTTGGAGGTTGCTGTGAGCTGTGATGCCACTGCACTCTAACCAAGGTAACAGCTTGAGACTCTGTCTCAGAAAAAAAAGAAAGAAAGAAATTGTATAAATGGCCACTGTCTATTAGCAGTGTGACCCTGGGCAAGCTACTCAACCTCTCTAAACCTCGGTCTCTCCTCTGGAAAAAATGGGAGTAATCATCCTACACACCTAATAGCTTTGTTATGAGAACTGAGATAATGTACATGAAATGTTTAGGTCATTGCCTGGTACACATAACAGTGATTATTATTACTATTATTATTTAGTTTAAAGTTAATTAAGAGAGTGTTCCAGGTCACGCCCATATTATCTGTGTCTCCACAGACCAACAGTAGTATTAATGACATAAATTAAGATTTATCACGGAGTTCCTAGGTCTGTTGAGGCTTGATAGGTCAAAATCCATGCCCTCCTCCTGGATTTGGAACTATTGGAAAAATAGATGCAAAATTCAGACAGATGGGGATCAATTGTGTAAAGCTGGGCTGGAGAACTTGGGTGAGGTTTGCAGCCCAGGGCTGTCTGACAGTCCCTCAATGAGACTCACTTGGACCAGCTGCCAAGTTGATGCCAGGCAGAAGAGCTGGCTGACTGCACTCGCGGTGTTGCCTGGGAGGGACCTGGCCACTACACCGCGTGTCCTCCCAACTTCCCCATCAGGCCATGCTCTCCTGTTGCTCCAGAAGTAGAGCGAGATTGGTAGGGTTTCTCCAACAAAGTTCCTTCCTAATAACAAGAGAAAGGAGATTGAGTCCTGCCACCCAGGATGGCTGCAGCCACTTTGTCCCCGAAATGTTTGGTTCAGATCCCACCTTGGAATAATCTCTTCATCAACTCACAAAAGCTCATGGAACTATGGACTTCATTAACTTAACTTTGCTCTCTCGACAGAAAGACTATTAAACTATTTCATTGTGTACCTCAGTGAGAGACAAGAAAGACGGCAAGTTTTCCACAGTGGCCTTTGTATGTCCTTATCCCTGTGACACGATCCTCCCCAGCCTGCTCAGACACAACCTTAGTCCTTAACTGTTCATAACTCTCTTAGTGAAATTCAAATTTCACAACGAGGGCAGTTCATCCACAGAACAATTTCTCCTTCCCCTGAAGACCATCTTTAACTGACTCTTTCAAAAACCAGCCGAATGTATGCCTGCCCGCTCCTGCTAAAGTTCTATAGACATTCCACATCCTTCTTTAAGTTAAAATGTTCCTTCAGAGTTTCTTCAAGTCCAATTTTCTCAAATAAAGGCTGAAGGCAACGGTGCTTTGGTGTTTTTCTTCCACATTGACGTTCCCTGTTGATCATTTTACCAGATTCATGGGCGCAAACTGGCCTAGGCTGCAATCTCACTACGATGAGCTTTTTTAATTCCAGAATATTATGAGGGTACAAAAGTTTTAGTTACATTAATAGTTTTGTATAGTTTGAGTCAAAATTATAAGTGTGCCGGCCAGCCACTGTGGCTCACGCCTATAATCCTAGTACTCTGAGAGGCCTTGGCATGTGGATTGCTTCAGCTCAGGAGTTTGAGATCCGCTTTAGCAAGAACAAGACCCCATCTCTACTAAAAACAGAAAAATTAGGCAGGTGGATTGCTTGAACTCAGGAGTTCCAAGACCAGCTTGAGCAAGAGTGACACTCATCTCTAAAAACAGCCATGGGTTGTGGCGGGCGCCGGTAGTCCCAGCTACTCGGGAGGCTGAGGCAAGAGGATCACTTGAGACCAAGCAAAAGTCTGAGGTTGCTGTGAGCTGTGATGCCACAGCACTCTACTGAAGGCAACAGAGTGAGACTCTGCCTCAAAAAAAAAAAAAAAGAAAAATTATAAGTGTGCCCCTTATCAAGATAGTGTGCACTGTACCCATCAGGTGTGGATTTACCCTTCCCCTCCTACCCCTCCCACTTGCTTGCTTTCCTAGAGTTTTACTACCGAATGTGCTCTTGGGTGTAGACTGATTCGTTGCAACTCCCTTTAAGCAAACGCAATACCTGACTCTATGTATCCAAAGTACCTTGAGGGTCCCTTGAGCCCAGGAGTATGAGGCTGCAGTGAACTGCAGCGATGCCACTACACTCTAGCCTGTGTGACAGGACAACTCTGTCTCAACAATTCAATAAATAAATAAAATTTAAAGACTAGAACTGAGAAAAAGAGGCTGTTGGCCTCACAAGTTTTCCTAAATGGTCCTCTGGTCTAAAGCTGTCAACTGCCTATTGTGGCCTTTTCTGCAAATTCAAAGAATTTAATCTATCAACTTCAATGTGATTTTAAACTGGGCATGGCAAAATTTATACATTAGAGGATTCATTAGAAAAACTCAAGGTAATATGTAACAAAATACACTTCCTTCACTAAATCCACATAACCCATTTACCCACATGCTCATGTCCCCAAGTAAGTTAAAATGTTACTTACTCACAACCTACTTTGTACAGTAAAAATTAAGTGGCAGAAAATGACGAGACCGGGCACAGTGGCTCATGCTTGCAATCCCAGCACTTGGGAGGCTGAGGTGGGTGGATGTCTGAGCTCACAGGTTCAAGACCAGCCTGAGCCAGAGTGAGACCTTGTCTCTAAAAATAGCCAGGCATTGTGGCAGGCACCTGTTGTCCCAGCTACTTTGGAGGCTGAGGCAAGAGAATCACTTGAGCCCAAAAGTTTGAGGTTGCTGTGAGCTATGGCACCACAGCATTCTATCCAAGGGCAACAAAGTAAGAGTCCATCTCAAAAAAAAAAAAAAAGAAAGAAAAGAAAATGACCATGGCAATGCGTGGTGCTTTAGGTGGTCTTGCAGCCACACAGCCTGAGTCTCTGAGTCTAGCCTGCTAAAAGTCAAAGCAGTAGTATCATCAGGAAACGAGGGGAAAGAATGACCCAGTGAGGGGCCCCTCACCCTGTAGGTTGGCGAGTCTGAGTATCTGAAAGAGATAATGTTCTCTTCACCATTCTGACTGGTCAATTTGGATGACATATTTTGGGCATATCTGCTGATTCCATGACTGCAACTTGTACACTGTCCACAAATCCCCATCTGCAGCTACAGATGGTCCACAATTTTTTTTTCCAGTGTTTGTAATGGCTCTTGGAGTTGGGGTGGGGATAATGACGCTTTCACAGCCAAGCTGCCCTAGTCAGGTGAGTGTTCAGTCCTGCCGAAGCCCAGGGCATCCACACAGCAAAGCAACAGAGTTCTACATACTCAACGCCGACAAGCCTTGTCTCCAGAATCAGACTGCAAACACGCACAAACACTACCCAGCAGAGACTCATCTTTGATTCACTGTGTGTAGTGATCTTTAAAAATTGTACAATGAGCCCTAATATGAAGCTAATTTATAGCTTTCATATAAAGGCTAAAACCCAATTATAGCACAGGAATACAGGGAAAGGGGAAAGGGAGGGGAGGGGAGGGGAGGGGAGGGGGGAGGGTAGGTGGAGGGAGGGAAATTAGTGGGATCACACCTACGGTGCATCTTAGCAGGGCACTGGTGAAACTTATTAAAGGTAGAGTATCAATGTCTTTATATAGTGATCAAGAAAACGCCATGAAGGCTATCTGTAACAGTACGATCAAAATATTTCTGAATGTATATGAATTGTGCCCTATGATTGCACCAATGTACAGAATTATGATTCAATAAAATTATAAAAAAAAAAAAAAAGGGATGAGAGACACACCTTCAAGTAGTAGCCCAGACTCTTAGCTTCTGCCAGGGCTGTGCCTGCACAACCTGTGGGCAGGAGAGTGAAAGTCCTCAGCAGAGAAGCCAGAGGG
This sequence comes from Arctocebus calabarensis, assembly GCA_963573935.1. Taxonomy (NCBI): domain Eukaryota; kingdom Metazoa; phylum Chordata; class Mammalia; order Primates; family Lorisidae; genus Arctocebus; species Arctocebus calabarensis. The sequence continues at coordinate 10,182 of CAUYON010149392.1, forward strand.
GCTGCACCAGGCCTAGAGAGTGAGGCAGAGAGGGAGAACAAGCTCAACCCAGAGAACTAGGTCAGCAGTCCTCAGGGACGGGAGGAACCAGCAAACGGTCAAGACTTACAGCTGCCTCTGCGCCACAACTGCCATGTCTGACCTGGCTGGTGACACGGTGTCCTCTGTCAGACCTGGCTGGTGACACAGTGTCTTCTCTCTCCCTACAGTCCAACCCCAGCGGGACTCCCTGAGAGGAGAGAAGAGGCATAGGTGCAGAGTAAGACAAGAGGGAAGTCATCCACACTTTCTTCTCTGAGCACTGATCTGACATCTGCAGGAAGCCCAAACTCAGGGTAGAGGGGTGTGTGTGTGTGTGTGTGAGCTTCAAAGTTTGGGCTATTATAAGGTACTAGGTTCAAAGTCTGGGCTATTAAAAGGTACTAGATGTTTAAACTACTAACCAAAGAACCTTGATTTTTTTTTTTCTTCTGATACAGATTATAACTTTGTCACCCTTGATAGAATGCCATGAGGTCACAGCTCTTGGCAACCTCAAACTCTTGGGTTCAAGCCATCCTGTTGCCTCCGCCTCCCGAGTAGCTGAGACTAGAGGCTCCTGCTCCAATGCCTGGCTATGTTTAGAGACAAGGTCTTGCTGTTGCTCAGGCTGCTCCTGAACTCCTGAGCTCAAGCAATCCACCCGCCTCAACCTCCCCGAGTTTTACAATGTGGATGGGTATCCACTTCCAGCAGACAAGGGATTCTCTGACTCCATTCCCAACACAAAGTTGCGGTTAGCTGATCTCAGTACACAGGTTTCTCCTAGAAAAAAAGTGGCTGCATTTAGTCAAATGACACCCCAGCAGCCTGAAATGGTGACTGAACTTTCTGAAATATCCACTATCTACACCGGTGGCATCTGTGTACGCATGGATTTGGGAACTAAGCTGCTGACACATTAGTGTGTGTTTATTCATGATCAACACCGATCAGCAAAATCAGTCGTGCATTAAAATGTATTGATTTAAAAACGGCCAAGTAAGGATACTATGGGACTAGGTTTCTGTCTGTGTGCATAGAGGTGACCAGAGACTCTCTTATAAGGCCCAGAATAGGCCCTCATGTACGTCAGATGACAGATATTCTCTGCAAACGTCTTGATTAGTATCCTGACTTTAGATTAATATGCCATTTACATAAATTAAAGGAACAGCATGAAACTAGAACAAATATGGTATTTTAAAAGCTGTGTTCTTGTTGGGGACACATCTATGTGAGCACCCCTTTTGCTGTCGCGTGAAACAGCAGAAGAAGAATGTGGAAATAGTGCTGGAGGGAACTGCCACGGAAGTTCACTCACACATTCCTGCATCCTCTGGCACAGTGCTGCTTAACTTTGAGCTGACCTTGAAATTTATGGTCTGGCACCAATAGTCATTAAAGTGGGAACAGCTTGTGCAATGCCTTGATAGCACACGGAACCCAGCAATGTGTTAGCAGTGGAAAGAAATAAAAATATCCAATTTCGTTTTAATTCTGGAGTGGAGAATGGACTGTGATTTGAGAAGTACTCACAAAGTTGAATGCCAATTCTAGGGGAACAAGACAATGTTTGTGATCTTCGAAGTGTACTTAAATTGGAGACTAGTAACAGGCTGTTCTGAGTGAGCTCTGAACAGCTGGCTGGCATGCGCGAGCTGTGCTGGCCTTCAGCAGGCCTCTCCTTGCAAATTTATGTATTGGCTCCTTTTCCTCAGCTCTGTGGTGCAAAGGGAAGCAAGCTTCTGCTTGTATGATATATAAATGAGGCTCCACACCCTCTCAAAGGCAGCGGAGCCGTTTACATCCTGATTACACAACGAGTCATAAACTGTAAACTGGACTCAAGGTAGTACAAGTTGATCTTTATCTCACGAGTTCCCTGAAAATGTCTAGGCTATGGTAGAGCTTAATATTTGGGTAATATGGATTTTTTCCATAGTATGTCATAATGTAGATGGAGATTTTAGTAAGTAAATGATCCACATTATGTATAGTAATGGAGCTTTCTGGGTACCTGTAGGACATGAATAACATTGACTTGTTGGAGAGAAGACATGACTGGATTGCTGACCACACGTGAGAAGAACCTGTGAGCAGAGGCCCTGGGGGAAGCAGCCGTGGCTCATCACTCACACAAGGCTGGTGGCCGATCCCAGCACTGACTGGTCCAGGGGGACTCCAGGGAATGGAATGGACCAAGACTGCATCTTCCTGATGCTGCTGCGGAAAGAGGAGAACAGACTGCCCAGGAAGCCGAAAGAGGTCAGGAGTCACGGACGGGCAGAGCATAGTGGAGTACATCTGGGGATAATCTATGAATTACTATTATTCATGTCCCTATAGCCACCTTGGGTCTAGAAATTCCTTCTACTTTTTCCTTCTCTATGGCTCAGCTTGGATCTTTGGATGTTTAAAGATAGTTCTAAAAGATATTGAAAAATTTACCAGCAGAGTAATGATAAGGGGAAAAAAGTGAAAGAAAATACTTTATTGTTTACCTTCTTCAATTCTTATGGAACTGGGTTTCTCTGTAACATCTGAGACATTTGTCTGATTCAGCATGACTAAAGCTTGGGTCCATTTGCCTGACTTCCCAAGAACCAGACTATAAATCAGAAGACAAATTCACAGAATCTACCTTCCTAGATTCAGCACTTCCTGGGTCGACCCTAGAACTATCTTTTGAGAAGCATCAGGCCATTCTAACGTCTAGTACCAGCCAGGTTGGAGTCCTGATGTGGGCAGCTCTCTCATCTTGCAGATGAGAAGACTGAGGCGTGCTGTGTTTGAATGCCAAGACCCAAACTGTGCCACTGATATGTGGAAGAACCTGACTAAGACTAGCATCCTCTTATTTAAAGTACAGTTTGAAACCCACCAGTTTGTTTTTCTTATAAATCTTTGGAATTCTTACCAGCAGAATAGACTTTACTAACTCTCAAAGATAAGTGGCTTGAAGCTTCACTGCAGTAATAGCGTACTTTTCTATTCTAATATTACCTTAGCCCTTAGCAAAGCTGATAAAAAATAAAAAATACAAAGAGACATACATTCCTAAAGAAATGCTAACAGGAGGTGAACTGTTGCCTTAAGTAAAGTTTGTGACACAGGAAAAGCATATAGAAGGATTTAGAAAAGACCCAGATGTGCCATGAATTATAGGTTAGATTTATAAAGAAATTAAAGATTTTAATGTACTTTAGTAAAGATAATATTATCAAATCAATGTAAAACTACTATAAATTAGCTGTCCTACAATTGGACCTAATAAGTTAAGCTATGAAGTTATTTTAAAATATAGTTACAATGTTTATGATGAGCATATTCTTTGAATAAACGTCTTATTAGCTTCTTTTCCAAGCTATTTCTGTTCCTATTTTAAACCAAGAATATTTCTGCTTTTTTAAGAGCTTGTCATTGCAGTTGTTTGGCCTACATATGAAACCTTTTCTTTACATTTTCTGGTTTGTTGTTTTCTTTATGGCCTTAAGTTTTCCTCTGCTGGTCAGGACTGTGCAACCTTTGGCTTCTCTGTGCCAAGCTGGAAAAAAAAGAGTTGTCTTGGAGCACACATACAAATACACTAACACTAGTGAAAGCTGGCGAGAAAAATAAAAAAGTCTGTGCATAATCTTTGTGATATTTGCCACTGCAGATAAGCAAAAAAAGTCCTCACCTGACCCACATGCAGCCCATGGGCCACAGCTTGGCCACTGCCACCTGCAGTCTGGTCTCTACCTTCAAGGTAATCTTACTGCAGGCTATTGAAGCATAGAAACCAATGCAAGCTTAAATATTACTATGAAGATTTAAGATTGGCACAAAGAAGAAACAAGTATATGGATGTGTCTGAAGTCTCTGTTGTGTTCATTGAAACATTTTGGCATATCCTTTGAAGGAGCGCAAGAAAAGTAAATGGAAACAAAAATAAGCCCAGTGAAGTAAAAATATATCAAATATGAACGTGAGTGTTTTCTGGGAAAGGAGAATTATCAGTCTTGCTCTTTCATATTTTCCCACACTCGGTCATGTTTCTCCACAAGGTGGGATGTTGAAAAGAACATTAAGTGCAGGCATGCGTCACTTGATGATGGGAACATGTTCTGAGAAACAAGTCATTAGGGGATTTCGTCATTGTATGGAGATTAGAGAGTGTGTTTATACAAATCTAGGTGCTACAGCCTAGGACACACTTAGACCATGGGGGATAGCCAATGGCCCCAGGCTATAAATCCGTAGTACAGCATGTTCCTCTACTAAACTCTGTAGGCTATTGTAGCACAGTGGTAAGTATTTCTACATCTAAACATAAAAAGTTACAATAAAAATGGGGCACAGAAGATTAAAAATAGTCCACCTCTGTAGGGCACTTACCATGAATGGGGTTGCAGGGCTGGACTTTCTTCTTGGTAAGTCAATGAATAAGTGGTGAGTGAATTGAAGGGCAAATACATTACTACTGTAGCCTTTATAAACACTGTACACTAAGACTACATTAAAGTTCTAAAAAAATAAAGTAATTGTGCTGCCATGTCACAATGGCTATGATCTCATCAGGGGATAGGAATTTTTCAGCTCCATTACAACCTTATGGGACCACTGTCTACACGCAGTGAATCTTTTACTGAAACGTAATTCTGTGGCACATGACCACCCCCTCTAAACCCCATTTGCCTCTTTTTTTCTCCTGGGCAAAGGGGTGCTTATCCTAGTGGTTAGCACGTGATGCATACTGGACAATATTTTGTAGAGTAGGTCGGTCATTGTATCAGCATATGTGTCTCTCTCGTTCTAAAGAACGATTGTTCTGAGTAACTTTTATCACAGATGCTCACGGTGCAAAGTAACGAACTTCTGCGTCCATGTGCCTCCGTGGACCAAGCGTCTGAAACTTGCTCACTGGGACAGAACAGAAGCTAGTTTCAGAACAGCACAGACGAGGCAGCGTTCTAGACCCTATCCTAAACGTGTTACAGGGTGTGTTGAAACTAAGTGTCTTACAAAAAGTGAAGTCATTTCATCCCTCTAACAACCCAGCGAGGTAGATGTCATGGCACCTCTATTTTACAGATAAAGAACTTGAGTGAAAGTGATTGGTTTCGGTTTGAGACTTTAGAGGGATGTGAGCCCGGGAAAGACAGCAGGAAGGGCTTGGTGAAAACTCTGACCCAGAGAGACAGAGGAGATGTTCACAGTTAGTAAAGACAATCACTCAGAGCCTCTAGTGATGGATCCAAGGGCTTACAACAGATGACCAGGCATTCACTCATCAGCGTTGATGGGAACAGCGAGGAGCCCGGTGTTGATGTAGAGGTTGTCCCCTTACCCCCATCCCAGCTCTTGTCAAGAAGCAGCCACTCCAGTGGGGCTCTGAAGATGATGATTATCTAAACGTCCCTGACCTTCCAGCTCCTGCTCTGTAAGGAGAGTCCACATGATAACCAGGGAGGAATGCAGCCCCCCACCTCTTTTTTTGCATTTGGCCAGGGCTGGGTTTGAACCCGCCACCTCCAGCATATGGGACCGGTGCCCTACTCCTTTGAGCCACAGGTGCCACCCCTTATGCAGCCCTTCTTTTCCCCGTAACTCTGTGTCACTATTCCAAGTGTACCTGCAGACTCTAGAATCCACAGGCCCCAGATACCCCAACTCCTGGCTGTGGCAGATAATGCCAGGTTGTGACATCATTCCTTCCCCCAACCCCAGCTCCTGCCTGATGCACAAACAGATTGCCCGGAAAACAACTGAGCAAGCCCCAAAGAACAGCAGCACCTCGCCCTTCCAAGTTTGACTATCGAACTGAAGGAAGTGGCTGAACTGGTAATTCTGGTGTGTAGATAAAGTCCATCTCAATCACACTCGGATTGAATTGGCTTCCTCACCGTAACCCCAGTGCCATTCAGCCTACTGAGTGTGCCTTTGAAATCACTCCCTGTGGACTGGCTTATTAGTTACAATCGTGAGGGAAGATCACATTTATTGACTTCTCATCCTAACATTTATGCATTGCTTATTTTAATGTCAGACCACCATTAAAGTGTTCAGACTAAAGCAAATAAAATAGTTATATATTAACTCACACAAGTACATAAGAGCTTCAGAAAATAAAACAAGAAGGCGAAACATTGGTTAGGCTTAAGGTATCCAATTTTCTCTTATAATTAAGGCAATATTTTGAATTAAAAAGCCTGATTGTGCCACTTAATAGAGAAGGAACCGATCTCTGTCTGATTAATTCAGACTTTATTTGGTCATAACATTCACTGTGGCATTGGGACAGGATCACATGTTTGCTTTTTTATTTGGTGTCAATTTGATTTAATGTGTATAAGTTATCTCAGCCAGTCCAGTAATTTTCCCCAGACACTTATAACTTTAGGTGAACTGTCAGTCACAAACTTTTTCATGGTGTAACAATTAATAGGCATGTTTAAGAAAGGATGAAATTCTCATATCAATAAAATGAATACATCCATTTAAATTCGTTTTAGATTCCTAATGCAGATGTTAACAAATATCCAGGTGGAAGCTATACCCCAGTTTATTTAAGACGAACATACTTATAATAATAAAGTCATTAACTGTTTGTTTAGTGGGCCTATGGAGTTAGAAGTGAAAGTGACTAAAAAGTACCTGATTAAAGATTAAACTGAATGATATAACAAAGGGCACATGGCCTTCAGCTTGTTCACACATCACAGAAACTGTTTTGCAGACAGATATCGGGTGGTAAAATCTGAGTAACTGAAATCCAAGTATCAGTAGAAAGCAAGGGGCTTCAGAGAAGTCGGTGATTCACGCACTAGGTGTTTATAACTAGAAGACACACAGATAATGCTCAAGTTAAAAATATGCACAAACGTAATCGAGATATTGGAAAATATAGTTAGATAATTCTTTAAAAAGTTAAACGTGACTTTTTCCTATGTGACCCAGCAATTCCCCTCCTGGAGATGTACTCAGAAGAACTGAAGATGAGTGTTCAATAAGAAACGTGTACACAGGCTCTGCGCCTGTGGCTCAGCCGGCTAAGGCGCCAGCCACATACACCTGAGCTGGCAGGTTCAAATCCACCCCAGGCCCGCCAAACAACAATGGTGGCTGCAACCAAAAAATGGCCAGGCGTTGTGGTGGGCGCCTGTAGTCCCAGCTACTTGGGAGGCAGAGGCAGGAGACTCGCTTGAGCCCAGGAATTGGAGGTTGCTGTGAGCTTTGATGCCACAGCACTCTATCCAGGGTGACAGCTTGAGGCTCTGTCTCAAAAAAAAAGAAAAGAAAAGAAAAGAAAAGAAAAGAAAAGAAAAGGAAAGAAAAGAAAAGAAAAGAAAAGAAACGTGTACATATACAAATGTGCACTCATGGAGAAGGGCCCCAGGGAAGGTGGCGCAGTGGGAAGTGTGGGGATC
>CAUYON010149393.1:0-14087 GCA_963573935.1 Arctocebus calabarensis
AGCTACTAGGGAGGCTGAGGCAAGAGAATCACTTAAGCCCAAGAGCTGGAGGTTGCTGTGAGCAGTGTGACGCCACGGCACTCTACCCAGGGCGATAAAGTGAGACTCTGTCTCTACAAAAAAAAAAAAAAAAAAAAAAAATCCACATTTCTAGTGTATACATTTAGATGACTTGGAACACTGGCACATGGCCTTGAAGCTGTCACCACAATCCAGGCTCCAGACATGTGCACAGCCTCCAACAGTCCATTTGTGCTTCTCGGTATACTTGTGGGGAGCACTGGGCACTTAGCAGGAGAGCGACCCCCTTCCGTGGGTCAGGGCACCATGCGGTGTGGTTATGTGCACACACAGTGTCACACAGCAGACATCTGACCTTGCTCATCCTGCATCACTGGAATTCACCCCCACCACCACCACTGAACAGCGACACCGTTCTCCCTCCCTTCCCCCATCCCTGGAAACCACCATTTTCCTTTCTGCCACCATGAGACTATTTTTAAAGACTTCCTATAAATGAAGTCATGCAGTATCTACAATTCTGTGACTGGCTTGTATCAATTAAGATAATGCCTTTCACGTTCATCCACGTTGTGGAAGATTGAAGGATTTCTTTCTTTTCTAAAGCTGAATAATGTTCTACAAGGTTTCCCAAAAGTCACCACAAAGCCGCCATACATGGGTACAGGGAAAATACAGCTAACTGTACATTTGTTTACAAAATTTTACAGAGGTGACCAACACATAGAGAATATTTTGTAAGTATTTTGTAACATTCTGTAATAAATATTTTGTAAATAAAGGTACATTTAGCTATAATCTCTCATTTTAGCTGGCAATCATTGGGACACCCTACATTGTATTAAATCTACTATATCCCACTGTTTACATATCTATTTGTCTGCTGATGGATAGTTGGGTTGTTTCTGTATCTTAGTTTTTGAAAATAATGCTGCAACAGACATGGAAGGGCAAGCACCATCCTGACGATGCCGATTCCCATTCTGGGTATGTGCCCAGGGGTGGGGCTGCCGATCATACAGTGTTGATTCACGTTTTTGGTTTTTGAGGAGCCCCCACACTGCTTTCCATTGTAGCTGTGCCACATACTACCCTGCCAACACTGGGTCAGGGGTCCAACTTGGCCATGGTCTCGCCAGCGCTGAGAACAGGAAGTGGTGCCTCAGTACAGCCGGGACCCGCACCTCCCCGTCATTAGTGACCCGGGTACCTTCCCACATGCTTATTGGCCGTTACGACTTCCTTGGGAAAATGTCAGCTTTTGACCATTTTCACTGTTGAGTTTTTTGACCATTTTTTACTGTTGAGTTTCTTCTGGTTTTTTGGTCTGAGTCCATTATGAGATACAAATGATATCTATTTTCTAATGAAAACTCAGCCTTTGGGGTCTACACAGGAGCTCTTGAGTTTGCTGTGGTGTAACTTGCTCATTTTCACTTTAACTGCCTGTGCTTTGACGTCATATCCAAGACTGATCTCAAGATTTTCCCTATGATTTATTCCAGGAGTTTTATGGCTTCAGTTTTATATTTAAGCTTTTAATCATTTTGAGTTGATGCTCGTGTGTGGTCAGTTTCAGGCCTTGGTTTCGGTCTTCAGCACGTTTGCTGACAGGACTATCAGGGCACAGCCGTGTATTACTGCACCTTGTTGAAGATCAGTTGACTGTGTGAGTTTGGGTTTATTCCTGGGCTCTTTTCTGTTCCATTGTTCCATACATCTCTTTATTGCATCTTTTCCAAGTACTGTAGCTTTATAATATATTTTAAAATCAAGTGTGATGCCTCCAGGTTTTGGAAAGACACTGATCATGAGTGGAAAGACTTACTGTTGTCCAGGCACCCACACTATTGATGGGACCTACAGGTTCAGCGCTATCTCCATCAAAATCCCAAGAACATTTTTAGCAAATGTAGATAAAGCAATCCTAAAATTCATATGGAGCCACTTTCCCATGCCTGGTAGACCCCTAGCCTTTCTCCCTGTCTAGTAAATTCTTACCCATTTCTTGAAAACACTTTGGTTATTTTACTTATTAACTAAAAATCACCAAACACAGAGATCTTTTACTTCCTGATTTTGCTCATTATTTATGATTTTACTCACACATTGTCTCAATGAATTAAATTTATTTAGAAATGGAATTGTTTATAAGTCGTATCAGAAAGTGGCCTTCTTGAAGCTATAAACCAAGCGAGTGAAGAGTAAGTATTTCCTGAGCAAGAGCACAGCCCATATGGCGAACATCTCTGAATCAATGCTCCCGACGAATGTGGCAGCCCCTTCTACTACCACCACCCTTGTCCGTTCTGTGGGCACAGAGCTCTTGTCTCTGACCAGCTGCACCTTGTAGGGCCTCATCCCAAGACCAACTCCAGAAGGCGCAGCTGCGAGCCTCTGAGAGCAAAGGCCATAACTCAAGGCTTTTTTATTTTTCCTACAATACTTGAAATTTAGTTTTGCACAGAATAGGTCCAAATACAAGACTATTGATTGATAGAAAAACATGCTACTTGATCAATGTGATATGGACAATAAATTCTGCATTGATTAAATGCTGCTCTGATGTCTGCAGTAGGCTTTCATGATGCCGTGCGTTTTGAGGGACTGTAAGATTGGAGACCCATTTTTAGTTATCTCTGTGTAGAGCCTAGAATAATAGTAAAATGTACGTGTGAGCACTTGACAGAGCTTTTAATTACAACAGTGAATGGTTCCACCACTTATAAGGGTCACTGTTTAGAGGACTCTCTCTTTGTCTGTAATATAATTACTATTCCTAATTTCATCTTCTGCAGTAGAAAGTAACAGGGGTTCAAAGGTTTAAGGCAACTCACATTTAACCTTCCAGGAAATCCAAAGGAGGCATTGACTTTCTGGGTTGCTGTGACTCAGACCGATTAACAAAACCTGAAGTCCTTTTCAAAAGCTGCTTTGCAAAAAGAAAGCAGGCTGTGCACATCCCCACTTTCAAGACCATGGGTCCTTCACCTCCTCACAGAAGGGAAGCGAGCATGCCTTCCAGTCTGACCAGACTTTCTCTTGCTAATGTCATTATTAGGCCACATTTTTAAATGAAAGACTGCAGTGATGTTTCACTATATTCACTGAGAGTGCAGCCCTGTCAGATGACTTTGCTTAGTTACAGTTTCTGGAGCAGAAACTCGGTTCACTTTTCTCACACAACAAAGTGGGAAGCAAACACTCAATTGCTAAGGGCTAAAACCGAATTAATGATTTAATGATCACGGGCATCTGCTCTTCACAACCCACTTTTTCCTCTAAGTGAAATTGATGTCGTAAACATGCAGGCTGCTTGCCAGAGCAAGAGATGCCTGTTGCCATGGAAACCAGGAGCTGCTGCCCACACTGGTCTCCGACCCCTTTTCGAGGCAGCCAGAGCTGGGTTGTGGGGGTGGCGTTTCACTAGTACCGGGATAAATGATTCCCTCCAGGGCTGGTAAACATGAGAAATGAGGAAGGAAGGGCTGCCATTAGAAAACATCTTGGACCATGTAATGCTGACCTTAAATTCTGAGTGATTATGAAGAGCTTTGGCACCTTGAAAAAACAAGTTTCATCAGCAGACACCCACACTGGTTTCAAAGACAAGGAGGTTTTGTCTTCTGGATACAAAGAAATGTTGCGGTGTACAGGGGGGGGCGCTCAGAGTCAGAAGCCGGGTCCCATCCCTGGCCGTGGACTCCATCACCGCGGGGTCTTGGCAGCTGGCCTTCCCGCTGCTCTCAGCCTCCTCTGGACTCCAGTGAAACCTGCAGCAAGAGTCAGTCGGGGAAGAGTCACGTGATAACGTGTGAAACCACTGGAAATCCACCACCGTGCGTACCTTAAATCCGGTGCTGGTTGTTCTACTTCTGAGGACAGAGCCCTGAACTGATGCACCCAAGTCCTTGGGAAGGACTGAGAGAGGGCGTGAGTCTGTGAGGAAGAGCTGGGCCAAACCAGAGGCAGACAAAGGAACACTTTCAGCAGGAATATAAGTTTGCAAACTCATCCTAGAAAAAGTGCTAGATGCCTCGTGGCTGCACATCACTGTGCTCACCCTCCAAGTCCTCCCCTCGGGAAGCCATGCACTGACCCTGGGGACCAGTCCACCCTTCCAAGCATTTTGGAACTCTTTTCCTGGAGTGACCATAAGCTGTCATTATATCACCTTGATGTCCTAAATGTCATCAAAATATTTCCTTTCAATATTTCCTTTATCTTTGAGTAAATAAAAAAGCTACTGGGGGCCAGATCAGGTGAGTAGGGAGGGTGTTTCGATACCGTTACCTGTTTATTAGCTAAAAACTCCCTCACGGACAATGCCGTGTGAGCCGGTGCATTGTCATAGTGCAATGCCACACCTTTCTCATGACGAGATTTTCAGTTACGATTTTCCTGTTTCTCTATCAATGTCCTCTCGGTCTGCTGTGCTTGTTGTAGTCAGCAGACGATTTTGATGCAATTCAACAAATGTGTGGACTCTACTCAGGGCCTGAGAAAATCACCAGACATGCTTTTAAAAGGCCCTGATTTTTTAATACAGAAACTTCTTCTAACTTATAGTACCACAATATTAACAACCATAACCAACATGTGCACTGTTTTAATTATCTGCTGTGAGCATAAAATGTTTTTTTGCAACTTCTATGTGTCAAGGACACAAAATAGCTTCATTTTCCCATTTAACCCTGACTAAAAAAATTCGTTAACAGGTACAATCACTTTCTGCAGGAAAGTTTAGAAATTAGTTTTGCATTTGGTGTCATTTTATGTTAAAAGTCTCCCTGTGGGATGGAGCATGTGATACCTAGAGAAGGTTCCGAGAAGGAGAAGTCTTCACAGCACCGTGCAGCCTCCTGCTGGGTAAGCTGAGAGAGATTCCCAGTTACGTTTTGGGATTGACTGTGTTATAACTCAGACCATGTGAAATAGAAAGGATTAGTTGTTCAGAAAGCAAGGTGAATTCCAGTATCTTGAGCCTAATAGTACTGACATCTCAAGCCCCTTCAGCAAATGCACAAGTGCCTGTCTCCAGCACAAGAATTATCTGTCATTTGGGAAGTATGGACTAGACTTCAGTGGTAAACACGGAAGCACATTTCCTCGGTAGTCCTTTATCTCACAAAGACTAAAGACATGATGAAAGAAAAAGAGTTCGCTCCTCACACAGACGTTAAGGAAGAGATGAACACCACGGAACACGGCGGGACCTCCCGTCACATATGTTGGAAAGAAAGATGCCTCTCTGCCATGCTCGCACCACTCAGCTGCACCTGCTACGGAAGAGAAATTCAACCCCAATGAAAGGATGGCATTGCTACTAAACAATCTAATGGAGAAAAATTAACTAACAGAAAAATCAGAGAAGATGCACCACACGCAAATGTCTCTCTGAAGAGAAAGATGCCAAAGCACTTGGCCCTTGTTGGATTAAGCTCCTGGGCCTTCGCACCTTCTTTTTGAGACAATCACCCCTGGGCTTTAATGGTTTGTTTTTACAGCCTCTGGAGAGTTCCTGAGTGCCAGCTCCCTCCCACTCTCACGATAACCACATTCCCAGGGCCCTGATGAGCCAGGATCACAGAGGAGAGGAAGAAGAAAGGGAAAATGGACTCAGCCACTCAGCCATCTGCTACCAGCAATAACTTTTTGTTTTTCTGTTTCTTTATCTCCACAAAAACCAAAATACCCTGTCCTTTACCCCGCCACTTCTTTTGTGTTCCATGCTCTTTCCCCTCTCCTGGGGAAAACTAAAATAAGCTTTTCCTTCTTTCTCTCCTGACCTTGTGTGAAAGATTCTTTCTCAGACATGACAGGTGTCTTTTAGCTGATTCTGATTGCTCTGAGTTAACTGTCTCTTTTCAATAAATGCACATTCATGTTCTACAGAGGCACTTGAGGTCATGTTCAGCTCAGCTCTGTGGCTCCCAGCACGCACCTCCTTCTCTCCGGGGGCTCTGCAGAGGCTTCACGGATAGCCCAGGAGCCCACTCTGCAAAGTGGAATGCTGAGGGGCTGCATGTGGACCATCTAGAGAGGTTGGTATCTGGGGGGGACCTTGGCAGGAGGACGCTCCCCAGGCATCCAGCACTCACTCACCCAAGGCCACACTGCACGGCCTCCGAGGGGTGGGCTGACTCACAAGTTCAGCCCTTGGCCACATAGCTCTGGCCACAGAATCTAGTGGTCACAGCTCTGTTCTTGTCCTGTGGGAAATGGGCACCAGCTCTGCCCTCAGGGTCCTTCCCCCCTCTCCTCCCCCTGGCCCCTGGGTCCTATCCTCTGCAGAAAACTCCAGGGGCCTCAAAATCACCCTCCCCTGGGCCAGGGAATCTGCTCAGCGGCTCTGGGACTCACCTGCAAGGGTGGGGAGGACTGACTTCCAGCTCCTCCCTTTTAAGTGCGAGGTGTGCTTTTTCTTTCTTCTGGGGCCAGAATGGGCAATCAGCTCTGCATCACCAATACCTCAGCAGAGATGAAGACAATTTATGCCAGGCTCCCATCTGACTGAGCTGGATGCAGGTTTAGTTCTTTGTTCTCTGCAATAAACTGTTTAATGATTCTGGTGTCCAGTTTAGCCTCGTAGGTGTGGAGCTTGAGGCTGAGGGAAACTCCCCTGTCCCAGTTACTACCACTGAGGGGGTCACTGGGTCAAGAGCTCTGGGGAGGCTGAATTCCAGGTCCCCCCACTGCTGCTGTGCCACTGACTTTCCCTGTGCTGTGGTTTCCTCATCCATAAAATAGATTATCGGGTTAGCATGAGAATTCAATGGGCTTCTTCATATAATGTAAATGAGACAGTTTCCCCTTCACAGTGAATGTGTTTAATCTATGAGTGCATAATAAAATAAATAAATAAAAGCCTATAAGAAGTAATAAAGTAGCCCTGGGTTACGGATAATAATAATAAATCTATGAGTACATAATAAAAAAATAAACAAAAGCGTATAAGAAGCAATAAAGTAGCCCAACTCGTGCTAAAAGCAACGTGGGCAGGCAGTGCTGAGAGCTCGGCACCACGGTGCACCAGTGCAGACGTGACCTTGGGGGCACAGAGGAGCCCTGAACAGCAAGTAAGCAAACATGAAAAGACTCAGAATCACCTGGGTTAACATAACAAGTGTCCAAACTGACTTTTGTGCGGTTTGTGAAAAGGACCTGGCCTTTGAGTATGAAGGTCCTATGTACCAACAAAATTAAATTCCAATTTCAGTATAATCCCACATTACAAATTACAAACAGATTATTTAAAGTTAGCAAACACACAGGTGCTAAAATACATCATCCTTAATGGAAAGAGAGCGTTTTCTGACTGCAGTCATTTTAGAAGGAATTAGCCCACCTGGGACCATGATATGAGATTGTCCTGCTGCCAGAGAAGAAAATCTGAAACTGCCCACAAAATAAAATACATGTGGAACCTGGAACAGTTTCACTCTGAGCGGGGGAGCCCCAGCCTCGTCCCTGCTGTGACAGTGGAGTGAGGTGCCCCTGTGTCAGCACAGAGTCCCAGTGAGGAGCTGCTTCCCACCCTGCAGGCAGGTGGCTCACCCGGGGTCTGGGCTGTGACTGCTAAACAGACGGCCGTGGACCCTGTCTGGGAGGAAGGTCAAGACCACCAACAGCAGGGGGAGGGCCAGGAGCTCATAGGGTTCGTGCAAAACGCCTCCAGAACGTGATTTCAGTTGCACGCTAGACTCACAGGCATCTGGTGGTAGCTCAGGATGGGGATGCTGACCTTCCCAGGTCACTCCTGGCTCCCCGGGGCACTGTGGCCCTTGAAGTTGGGGAACTGGCATGTGAGCTCTCAAAATCAATCCCAGTATTAAACTTTCCACCAGAAATAATAGCAACTCTAATAATACACTTCTTCCATAAATGGATATACTTAAAGTGATCTAAATTTACACTCCCCGCTTCTTGAATGTAGCATTTCTAACAGCACCCCTTTGGCCAGCACCTGGGCCACCCCTTCCTCTTTAAAAGTGATTTGTGCAGCACCACCCAAACTTTTCTGTGCATGGGTCACCGGGCCATGCCAGGGCTGCTGGCCCAAGGCCACTCATGGAGCAGCAGAGTCCCCAGTTGGTCCCTTCCCACGCACTGCTCTCCATTAACAATCCCTGGGTTCCGTGACACCTGGGCACCCCAAGGCCACCTTGCCAAGAGCAAGGCCTGTCAGAAAGACAGGTACCACCCGGCCCTGGAGGCTCTCTCCTCCCCTGGGGTCTGTGCACAGGACCCTTAGCCTCTGACCAGGGCTGGTGGTGCCTGGACACATTTCCATTTAGAAAATATCTGCTTTGTAGTCTAATTTGGGTGGTCACTTGTCTTCACTTGGGATATTTAAAATGTTTTAGTAAACCTGCCCAAGAATTAATGACTCATTTTTAAATTGTGACATTTGTTCTATGATGAAAGAGATGGTTAACTCTGGGGAACAGAGGGTTTTCAGAATCACTTCCCCAGACCTGGCTCACTGCTTCTTCACACAAGAGTGCCGGTGAAGGGGACTCTGAAGGAACACATACACACATGCAGCCTGGGGGGTGAGAATGCTGCAGACCCCAGAAATATTCCCAGCCCGTGAAGACCCCGGGGCCGCCTTTCCACTCTCCGAAGGTTCCCTGTAGGAGATGGGAGTGTGTGTGTGTGTGTGTGTGTGTGTGTGTGTGTTGAGGGGGTTCTCCTAGTGAACACACAAGAAGCAAGGCAGACGTTATGTAATCATTGTAATTATTTTTATGTGTCCTGTGATTCACTAGCATGTTCCAAAGAGCTGGGATTCTTTCATTTACATTACCATGAAGTCTCCTCTAAATGCACTATAATGGATCCATTCTATTGTTGATGGCCCATGAGTTGATTAACTTTGGGATCACATGAATAATGCTGCCAGGGATGGGTCTCACATGTCTGCTGGAGCACACGTACCAGAATTCCTGTGGCTTTTAACCCATTTAAAAATACTTACCTTTAAGTGATTGTTCTGAAACTTTTACATGTTAGTTTGTATCCAGGAACTTTATTCAACTTATAATTTGTCTGAGATCTATTTTAACCTTCTAGGTATACAATCTCATGAGGTGGGAATGACAGTGACAGTCTTTATACCTTGTTCCGTTTCCTTACTGTGCTGGCCTGATATCCCATCAAAGGTTAGTAGAATTGTTAAGAATAACTCACCTTGTCCCCAGCCTCAAAGAGAAAGCTCTGCTGTTGGGAGTTTTATAGGAGCTAGCCTATACAAGATAAAGGAAGCTTCCTCATTTTTCTAGACAAATAAATTATAAAATTTATGCACTGACTTATAACAAACATTATTGAAAATAATTCTTTAATGTGAAGAATTCTTTAATTTAACTACCTGAATTAATGGTAGCATACACTGTGTTCATGGATTGATGATCGTAAGTACGTCAATGTTTTATACATTGATTTGGAGATTCAGTGAAATGTCACTATTTGGAGACAGAAAGGGCAGTTTTTAGCAGGGATTTTTTAAAGTATTTGCATCTATTATACTTTTTGTAAGGATAATTTGGTTAAATCAGAAAGAAAAATCCTAAATACACTAAAACGGTAGGAGGAAAATTGCCACAAAGGGTGATAAGCTGAACAGAAGGCGAGGGCGCACTGGCGCCCCCTGCCGTCCATCCCCGCACGTTCCAGTTCTCATCTTCAGGTAAGTATGAGCGGCGCGTCCCGCTGCCCTGGCAGTTTTTCACTGCTGCTGTTGTTGGCCGTAATAATGAATTACTTGCCTGTCCCCTGGGTTTGCACCCTGCGTCCAGGCCCAGTGAAAACGAGGGCAGCTCGTAACTGTCATAGAGTGTTGTCATAGTCATGATGAGAAATATTAAGCCAAATTCTAGCTTTTGTGCACAGGCTTCTATACCAGAAAACACTGGGTATAGAAATGAAGTCTGGATCACTATTTAATTTCCTTTTAAAAAGTTATTTTCTAATTTTCACTGGTTTTTGGAGGGGAAAAGGAAAATATCTAAATCAAATTTGAGTCACCTGAGACATTTAAAACAGCAAAGTATGTTAATTGTTTTCACATCCATAAAATATTGCTTTAATAAAACATGTGAAATATATTTAATAATATGAAGCTATAGTGATAAAAAAGGTTGAAAAATAATCTATCTTTGAAAGTATGTTAAATAATTTAATTCTAGATGTAGGGATGCCTATTAGCTACTATTGAATTACGAGTAGCAATTCATTGAGGGGAAAGTCCAAAGTAAGAGAAAATATGACTCAGGGTGTTAAAAAAGATTTTGGATGGATATACCAAAGCTGCCCTTAAACTTTAATTCCTTGTACTATTTATTGTCAAGGCAAACTTTCCCTATTTTTTAAGTGTAAAAACAATGAGAAATGTAGAAGAAAACTATATTATAGACATTTTAAAGTGACATGTACATCTTTTTTAAGGTTACAGAGAAAGAAGATTTAGAAAATATAATTTGATGCCCAGCTAAACTATCATTCAGAACAATAAAGTGAATTTCAGGAACAGGAGGGCCAAGATCACTTACCTTTCCCATTTGAATATAGTACATACTCAGACCCTTCAAAAAAAACTCCAAGTAGACGTGAGATCACAAAATAGATCAAACCAAACCACTTCAGGAACAAAACCACATTTTTATGATAGCTGAGGAAATATTCCAAACTAAATCATTCAACCCATAGAATGGTCTTTGAAAAAAGGTAGGTAATCTTATCTATATTTATTTTCTCAATCACATAGAAAGGCAATTAGAAAAAGATAGAAAGATACCCAACAATTTTTATATGAAAATTATAGTCCATAAATAAAACAATATCAAATGTTATAATTTGGGGCCATTGATGGATGTCTAGGGATTAAGCTATAAGAAGTGGCTTGGGACTGAAGATGAGACTATTTCACTTTCTATTTAATATCCTTCCATAGTTTTGGGTTTCTGGAACCATGTTTATGGTTCTGCACTGGATCTCCTGGGGCCTGATGCACTAGGAATTAATAATGTTTTCATGTCACTTATCCCCCCAGGAGAGCCAGGGACAGTGCCCAAATATCCACCACTCCCCACAGGTACAGATTATAACTAGACTGACATTAGCTTGGGGCAGATGCATCAGACATAACCTTCGTTTCTCTGTGCTTTACGGATTTTACAATTACAGATGAGGAAATGCAGACTTGCGGTTAACCAATAAAATTAAATATCTGCATAGTTTCTAAGACAGAATCAAAGTGGAACTCCCATGGGGAATCTTCCTTTAATCAGCTTACATTCTCCTTTTCAGTTGACCTTCACTGAGCAAGCGAAAATTAAGGCATATTCACCAACGTTGCCATTTCTCTTTTGAAATAGCAATGCACACATACCCATGCAGCAGTAATCATCCTGATGAAAGGCTGGAGTAAGTTTTCAAAGAGCATTTGGTCAAAAGTGTGGTCAAGCCTCTGTCTGGGTTTTGATGATGATGTTTCCAGCAATTTGGCTGAGAGCAGGGCATAGCAGGCATTCTCCAATTTGCAATTGAAGCAGCAAGGATTCATGTTCTTTGCAATTCACAAATCTTTTCACTCTGCCTTTTTTGGTTGTAACTAATTACATTCATCTTTCTTCCACTAAAGGTTATAATTTTTACTTCCAGGGAAGAAAAGAAAACTCCCATTCCAGATGAACAAAATAGCAGATCACAGAAGTAGGTGGTAAAACTTACCTAAATACCAGAGGATTTAGTTCACACATTTATAGACTTACACACTAGAGCAAAGAACACCCACTGCAAAACCTGAGATAACACAGGTCTGTTACTCTGAAGCTCGGAGACTCCTAGTTAATGAAGACACCATCAGTGATGATTTCAAAATCCTTTCATTAGGAAACATGAATTGGGTGCACAAGGAGGAAAGGGAAGTATCACCACACTTCAAAGAAGGGAACACAGAGACTGTCCTCTCGAGCTGATAACAGACAGGTGACAGGAGAAGTCTGTCACTAAGAGAACAGCCACACGGGAAACGTGTGCTATGAAGTCAGCCCAACAAACACCGGTTAGCAGCTGACAGGGTGACTGCAAGAATAACCAACAGACTTAACACCTACTTAAATGTGCGGACAGACATGAACCCACCAGTGGCATGTGTTTTTTAGTTTCTAGCTTTTGATTTCTTAATTGATACATGATAATTGTGTATATATATATGGAGTACTGTGTTATTTTGATACACGTGTATCAGGCGTAATGATCAAATCAGAAACTACGTTACCCATCACCCGAAACATGTGTTCTTTCTTGGTGAAGGAAGCACCTACCTTGCTTTTCCATCTGCAGAGAGGCAAACTCTAAATGAACAGAGACAAGCTGACCTTGGGGGGTTTCATGGCAGGGAAAGGCCTGAGGTCAGGTCCCATGAATGTCACCACTGAACACCAGACACCTTCCAGGACAAACTGGAGCACAGGTAAGATCTGGAGAAAAGGAGCAGGGTCAGAGGGAATGAACCTCAGAATGATAAGCCCATGCCGTCTATCACCCTCTGAAACCCACATTACAGAGAGACAGGATTCTGAGCTGTAGAGCTGACCTGGTGTAATTCTCCCAAGTAAGGGGAAACTCTTTTCACCTAAAAATCAGCAAAAGTCAAGGATCTCAGTCAATTCTCATAAAAAATTACTGTAAGAAAAATAATTAAGTCCAACATAATTTCTCTAAGAGGAACACACTGTAAGGAAAAGAGGTTTATTCCAGAAATCCAAGAGCAACTGACCATTAGGAAACCTCTTGACAAAACTCACCATATCAATGGATGGAAACAGAGTCGTGATTTTCATAGATACAGAAAAGACATTTGACAAAACGTGTCACTCATGCACATTTTAAAAAACATTCAGTAAATATAAATTTATTACTATGTCAATATATGCCTCAGTCTAAAAGCATGACCTTTCTTAATGGAAAAAACTTGAAGTTTCTACTTATGTTGGAGGCAAGATGTTAGAAAAGGAAAATACACAACAATTACAAAGGAAGAGATGAGCTAACTCAGGTTCGCCATGTGAACATTAACGTAGGAGAACTCAGGAAGGTAGCAGATGTTCAAATTGATGTAAATCAAAGAATAAATATATATAAAGCACATGTGTGTCACGTATATAATGGCTTAGCAGACACCTACATACATAGACTTGTGTATTGCTATATGGTCACCAGGGGGCCAAGGGAGTTCTTCAAACGTGACCATAGTGAGATTCAGCAATGAGGTACACAGCACTTTTTTTAGGATGAGTTGACAAACTTAATTGTCAGTCCACATATGATGACAACTCTGGTAATTGTTCCAGAAAAACATTTCCAAAATTGCTCTGAAGGGTGGACTAGGAGGTGGCATAAGTTCATAGCTTCCCCAGGGGAGTCCCTTGAAGGTGACCTTTGTGACATTCAGCAGTGAGGTGAGCAACACGTCACTGGGATGAGTTGGAGGACTCACTCGTGCCACCTGCATACGGGTAGATGAGAGCGTGTAATGAAGGACAGTGCTAGACGAATAGCATGGCTAATCTACCCAACGGAGGAAAATAAACTAACAGAAAGAAAACACGAGAAAGGCTGCAGCCCCTTGGTTGACTAACCACCTGTGGCTTGACTTGTGGTTTTGAGAGTCTGTCTTTTGTAGCACTTGAGAAGAAACGAGAGGGTAGAAGGGACATGAGCCTCCCCCTGCAGCTCCTGTCAGACCATATTCCAAGGACCCTGGCAAGCCAGCCTCACAGAGAAGAGGAAAGGAATATGAAACCCACAAATAAACAATGACATGCTCATACAAACAATAAAACACAAAAATACTCTCGCAAGAGGGTGGGTTGAAGAGGGAAGGGGCAGGGGAGTGGTGAGTGGAGGGAGAGGGAGGGGGAGGGGAGTGGAGAGTGGAAGGAGGGGAGGGGCGGGGGAGTGGCGAATGGAGGGAGGGGAGGGGGAGTGGAGAGTGGAGGGAGGGGTGGGGGAGGGGAGTGGTGAGGGTAGGGGAGGGGAGGGGCAGGGGAGTGGAGAAT
>CAUYON010149395.1:0-13859 GCA_963573935.1 Arctocebus calabarensis
CCAGAAAGTTTTCTTCGATTTGTCTAAGTCCAGAATTTGCAAAAGGCATTTATTTGGGTAGGTAATTGTCTTAAAGGAAGATGTGAGGTGATGAATGACTTCTATCCAGCACACAACTTGGAAATTGATTTTTAGGCACACATGACTTTAAAAATCCCTCAGCTACAATGAAAATATTTCAGATTGTATATAAAGTCAGCACATTGTGCCCCATGATTGCACCAGTATACACAATTATAATTTAATAAAAATTAAAAAAAAATAAAAGAAGGCACACAGCATACAAGAGTTCTTAGGAAGGAAAGTGCACACAGGTCTCTATGATGTTTCTGTTTAATTCTTTTTTTTTTTCTCCTTAGTATTAGTGGGAAAGAAGAAGGAATTGCTGATTCTGTCTCTGCGGCTACTTAGCACGCTTTGCAAACACAGGCCATCACTCACTGCCCTTTAAAATTACTGACAAATAGAGAAGAAGAAAAATAGCTGGGATTGAAGACTATAAGTGCAAAGGAAAATCATACCCAGATGTGGAAAGGATAAAAAAAAAAAAATAAAAGTGACATGCTAGCAAAAGTCTGACAGAAGCCCCAGATCCAGCCCTACCTCTTTGAGGGGGTTCTCCCTGACAGCTCCTGTCCCTGGGACTCCATTATTCCCCAGCATCCAGAGCTCCCAGGCCCATCCAAACCACAGGGGACCCACACCTGCTGCAGTTGGCCACCCTTTAATATGCATGTGGCTGCTCCTCTGGTTCACTTCCCACTTCTATTTGGATGACTCCCAAAATGTATCCAGCTCCAGCCTCTCACGTGAGCTCCAATGCCGTGCAATGAACCATTGTCATTTCCATTCCAGGAGGCTAAAACTGAGCTCAGCACTGCCCCCAGCAAATTCCCCTGTACCTGCCTCTCCTCCCCCACCTCGTCCCTCTTTCTCCTCTTCCACGCTCCACGTTAGTAGCAGGACCAATCTCTATGGCTCCCAGAATCCCCATGACTCTTATCCTCTCCCTTGGCCCTAACTGTTGCCCAGTCCTACTGGCTGTGCTTCAGACATGCCTTGTGCATTCATGCTTCCCTCTCTCTTTCTGCATAACCCGAGTTCAGTGTGGGTTGTTTTAAACCTCCCCCAGCTTACTGTCCCACCTCTAAACATCCTCCTCTTTAGTCTCAAATCTGTCTTTCTAAATCACAGCTATAAGCACAATTGTTTTCCAACTCAGCAACTTCGATGTTCCATATTTCCTATAAAACACAACTCTGGTATTCCATACTCTGTCTCCACTCACAGTCACCACTGCTCATTCCAGTCCCGAGTGCTGCACACAGTTGTATGTCAGAAATTGCCAGATGATTAAATGGCTAGTAGATGAATAATACTGGAAACAGCAATGCCTTTTTTTTTTCTTTTCCTCTGAGGTTATTTGAAAGAAATGCTGCAGTTGAGAGGACCTGTGGGCTGATACAATTGAACTGATTTGACAGTGACAAGTGTGTAAAACAATGATAAGAAAGCAAAGGATGGAAAGAAGAAAGGAGATTACACCACAGTTCATGACAAATAACACAGAGAAAGGCCAGTCAGCGAGCAGTCAGAATAATTAAGAACAAGTCCCCCCAAAATGTCTGTGAATAAAACACAAGAACCTGGGAAGGCAGGGCAGAAGTAATTTATTGACAGGGAGTAGACATAGTGAAATAATGAAATGAATTTGTCAGTTAGGAGTGTTACAGGAAGGGAAGAGGGAATAGGTGCTGGACAGAGCCATAAATCTGCCACAGGAGAAAACCTGAGGTTCTTATCAGAATGGGTGAAGGAGAGTTTTAGAAGAGCAGAAGGCTGAGCAGACTACTAAGTGTGTCAGGACTTGACCAAGAAGGAAATAATTGGAAAAACAGGGAGGCACTCATCCTGCTATAAAGACTGCTGCCTTCCTTTGACATGCAGAGCCCATAATGGCAAGGTGTCCTGGGCACCTGGAAGGGACTAAGCTCTAATTTCTAGAAATAGGATCTACAAAAGCACCAGTTAAAAGTCTTGCACCAGGAGAATGGGCAGCCAAAGTCATCCAGGCACAATGGGGAAAAATGGAACAAAAGACCTGTTGTCTGTCAGAGACACTGAAAAAAGGCAGCACGTGCCATTGACAGTCTTCCAGAGCCAGTAATGTCAAACTGGAGTGAACCTTGCCCTACCTTGTTCTGACAGCCAAAGCTGACAAGGCCAACAAGTATGGGGAGGGGACAGAAGAGGCCACTGCCATCCGTCATCCCATACATGGGACGAGGCTATGCTCTGCACATGGTGATGCTCAGGAGAATGACATGCTGTCCTTGGACATTTGAGTCCACAAGTGCCCTTTCAGTATCTATATCAGCCTTACTTTACCATCCTCTTTTACAAACATAAACCCAACAAGTGTACCCGAATACTTGCCATTGTCTTTTAGAGACCCAAATCAACCAGTCCAGGAGTGATAAATCAGAGTCCCAGCTCTCATGAAGTTCACAATCTATAGTGGAAGATATACAATGAGTCCCTGAGTCCAGCAAAAGGCAAGTCTGAGCAGGCAAAGGTAGCTAGAGTTTGCAAGTAGCAGTACAGGAAAAGGGAGAACTACACAAGTCCACTGAGGGTCTCCCAGAGTCTTCAGCTGAGTATTGATAAGTGCACATACAATGTGAAAAAGAGCCAGAGCACTGAAGATTATGAGGCACAATGAAGGAAACAAGCAGGGACTATAAAAGAGACAGGGAAAGGCAACCTCTTCTAAGGGGAGATGCCTTTTAGGCTGGACCTAAAGAATGAACTCATACAGAGAGTGAAATAAAGAACTTTGCAGTGGGAATGGCATGCACAAGTGTCTGAGGCAGGAAAGAGGTTATCAGTTCAGGGAGTCGAAGAAATGCAATAAGGTTGAAATACAGTGGGCCAGGGGGTTGGGAGGAGAGGCATGCAACAACAACACACTGTGGTCCAGCCTCTAGTTTTACACTGGGAGAGCACAAAGTGGGAGGAAGGAACTAACATGTAAGAAGTGCCTTCTATGCTCAAGCACTGAAACAGATTTTGAATGATGGTCTCTGCTTTTGCCTGAAGAAACTTGTAGACAAAACAAATGTCCATAAAACAAAAGAGTTAATCATGCTGGGAATATTTTTATTGGTGTTGGTTTGTTTACAATTTGTGAGTAAAGTAAAATCTGGCTCTGTACACTCAGCAAAAAAAAAAAAAATACTTAATCCCAACTAGCTTGATATATCTTGCCAACACAGCACTGACATAGCCCATCATTACTAGGTTTCTAGTACGTTTAAAATCTAGTTCCCCTAATTAAAAAAAAAAAAAAAGTTGATAGGATCCTGAATGGACAGTTTAACCATCAGACTGAATTTTCTCCAGGTGACATCAACAACCCAGCACATGCATTTATAACATCAAACAAAACAAAGTTGTGTAATTTGTCAGAGTGGTTCATTCTTATAATCCCAGAACATTAGGACGATCATTTGGGGCCCGAAGCCTGGGCAACATAGCAAGACACTATCTCTACAAAAATACAAACAATAAAAAAAAATTAAAAATTAACTAGGCATTATAGCACATGCCTGTAGCCCCCTCCACTTTAAGCAAGAGGATCTTTTAAGCCCAGGAGTCTAAGGCAACAGCGAGATTTGATGGTGCCACTGCTCTCCAGTTTGGGCAACAGAGTAAAACTCCCAACTCTAAAAACAAAACCACATTTTTTTTTTCAAAATATCTTCACAAAATATTTACGCTGACAAACACTCTACATCCTCTCCCAGGGGTAACAACCATATCTAAAGAAAAATATGTCTAACAAATAAGGATTATATAAGATGCAGAGATTCCATGAGATTCAATCTCTTTGTGATTTAAATCTTATTTTTGAAGATCCAGGAACCAGTTATTACCTTTGGAGTCAGTGTGTAGTATGACAGAAAGTACCAATATGGAAAAAAGAAATCTGAGTCCCAGTGCAGCTCCATCACTAATCTGGTTGAGTAAATCTAAGGCAAGCATTCACCTCTCTTCACCCAGGTTTTATTAGGTACTAAATAAGGCATAGGTACTTCTGATTATGGGAAAGATAGAATAACAGGGACAGAATTTATCTTCTCACATGAAACAACTGAAAATAAATAAAATATAAAAAACATGTCATGGACATTGTCATTGGACATTGTCAATGAAAAAGAGGAATCCCTAAGGCACAGAAACCAACCAGGTAAGCCTTAAAATCGCCCCCAGAGAGCTGCACAGAGCATTTCCAGGTCATATGCAGGAAAAAGAAATACAGGTAAAGCCCAGTGATCTCCCTGACTTCAGCAGATACAACAGGGAAGTCTAGGCAGTCACAAATAGCTAGTTTGCAAGAAGTAGTATTGAGAAAAGGAGAGCCACACAAGTAGAGAGAACTTGGCATATATGCAGAGGATCTGCCCGCCCATCAAGGCTTTGGCTGAGTACTGATCAGTTCATGTATGTAAAAAATACCTTAAGTCAGGGAAAGAACCACCTGAAAGAATTAAAGGAAACAATACTAGAAGCTCACCTAGGTCTAAAAACAGTTACTGCCACCATCAACCAGTATGGAAACTTGCATAAATTGTGAGTATCAGATAGAATACTTCAGAAAAATTCCCTAAATAAAAATGCTGCTCTGATCCAATCTCACAAAGCTCAAAATCAACATCTATAAGAATTCACCTGTTTCTAAGTAAATTAATCATGTCCCAGACAAAGCCCAATAATATTTATAGAAATTTTTAACGAGCCAGTACCCAACAAGATAAAAATCATAACATGTGCATCAGGTAAAAAATTATTTGGCAAGCACAGAAGCAAAAACATACAACCCATAAAAAGAAGAAAAATCAACCCATCTAAATCAGTAGTTCCCAGCTAAGGGTGATTTCTGACTATCTCCAGCTTAAGATAATTAGTCAGTGTCTAGAGAAAAATTTTATTGTCATTACCAAAGATCTTATTGGCATCTAGTGAGTGGTTGACAGGAATCCTGCTAAATATGCTACAATGCACAGAAAATCTCCCACAACAAAAATTTGCCAATCAAAAATGTCAATATTACCACTATTAAGAAACTTCACACCAAACCTACTCAGAGATGACACAGGTAACAGAATTAGTAAACAAGGACATTAAAACAATTACTATAAATCTATGTCATAGGTTCAAGAAGCCAGAGGAAAACATGTACATGTTAAGTAAACATATAGGTAAAAAGATGTCAATCAAACTTCCAGAAATGAAAATTACAATGCATGAGATGAGAAGTATACTAAAAGTAACTTATGACAAATTAGACATTGCAGAAGAACAGGTAAGTGAAATAAAAAACATAGCAATAAAAAGTACCCAAAATGAAACACAGAAAAATAACTGGAATGAAATGATCAGAACATCAGTGTGCTATAGAATGATATTAAGTATAATCAAAATCTCTAAAAGTGGGAGGAAGGGAAAATATTTGAGGAAATAATGGCTCAATATTTTCAAAATTTGGTGAAGACTGTAAATTGATATCCAAGAAGCACAAAAAAATTCCTAGCACAAGGATTATAAATAAAACAACATCAAATCATATTATAATCCAATTGTTTAACACTGGTAATAGAGACATAAAGATACAAGAAAAAAAGATATATTTTATAAAGTATAACAAAAATATGGATGACAACAGATTTTTTTGTTAGAATAATGCAAATGTCAAGATAGTAAAACATTTTTAAAGTGCTGAAAGAAAAAAATAATCAAATTCTAGATGAAGCAAGAATCTCTTTGATAAATAAAAGCAAAATAAAGGCTTTCTCAAAAATGGATAAGAAAATTTACTATCTATATTTATGCATGACCATAAAATCAAAAGAAAATCCCTCAGGCAGAGGTATGTAGAATGATACCAGAAGGAATCTGTATCTACATGAAGGAATAAGAAGCAACAAAAATGGTAACTACATGGATTAAAAAGATATAAGTGTTCCTAATTCTATATGAAATCATTGTACCCCTATGAATGCATTAATGTATACGTGATCTATGTGTATATGATTTAATAAAAAAAAATGAAAAATAAATAAATAAATCTTTCTTATTACTTAGATATCTTTTGAAATAAACCATTTAAATCATAAATAATAACAACATATTTTGAGGTGTATAATAAGCATAGAAGTAAAATGTATGACTATAATAGCCCAAGGGCTGTAAGGGGAGAAATAGAAGTATATTGTTGTAACATTCTTCCATCATATGTAGCATGGTAAAATGTCACTTGAATCTAGCCTATGATAAACTAAAAATATGTGCTATAAACCTGAAACCAATCCTTAACCTAACTTAATAGTTATACCAAATAAATCAAAAAAATAGATAAAATGAAATAGCAAAGTATATCCCATCCAAAAGAAGGAAGAAAAAGAGGGAACATGGAACAAAGAAAAAATAGGGCAAATGGTAAATAAAGAGTCAAGTGATAGATGTACATTCAAAGACATCATAATCACATTAAACATAAATGATCTAAATATTTCAATTAAAAGGCAAAGATTGTCATATTGGATAACAAAGCAAGACCCAATGATATGATATCTGAAAGAAATGCACCTTAGATATAATTATACACATAAGTTGGAAACAAAAGAATGGAAAAAATGTACTAATAAAAAAGCTGAGTAGCTATACTAATACACATACTAGGAAAAGTAGATTTCAGAGAAAGAAATATTACTATAAAGACATACATTTCATAACAAAAAAGAGGGCAATCTTCCCAGAAGACATACAATCCTAATATTTATGCATCTACTAATGGAACTCAAAAACATATGAAGTAAAATATGGCATAAGTAGGGTTAATTTTCAACCATAATAATTTTTAAATAATTGCATTTAGTAAATTACTATTCCCCCATGACCCTAAAATGTCTCTCATCCATCTCAGTCACTCTCCCAGTATATTCCCTCAACTCAGAAACTTAAAGGCTAACACCTGTACATGGGGCCTCCTCACCCAGTCCCAAAACTTCAGTCCCAAAACTTCTCTACTTGGTTTGATTGGTACTCTGCCATACCTATCATTGAGTATTAAGTAGAAACTCTGGGCTTAGATAAAATAATCACTAAGTTTCCTCACATTTCCAAACTTTTTTCATAGCATTCATTCAATTAGACTGAACATAAAGAAAAAGATGAGTACTGGAATAGTAGATAAAAGTAGTGAAACAAGATAGATATTTTTTATTTTATGTTGGTAGTATGTGTAGAACACATTTCTTCTACTAGGTCACTTTGCATTTTCCATTGAAAACCACATGGTCTGATGCTTAATTAGAAAATAGAATTAAGCTCACTTCTAGGCATCAGCCACCATATGAGTCTTCTGGCCCAACAATTCGGCCAGTCACTTTGCTCTGGTGGTAGCTAGGGATTTATGGATCTGATTTCAAGGTCTAATTTTCAGTTTTAGTCTCAGTAGCAGGGGAATAAAAGTCAGAGTAAAATCATTTAAAAGAAGGTTAACTGTTACAATTGTATGAGACTCTAAAAAGTAAAAGAAAAGAGAACCATTTTTACAATGCTCACTAAAAGAAATCTATGATGTCTCAATGCTGCAAGCAAGAAGAAAGGAGGTCCTAGGGGAGAGCACAGCTCCCCAACTACCTTCAAAAAAAGAGACCATAAACCCAGACTCTTAGAAGCACTCTCATTGGTCTCATGCTGTCTTTATGAGCTTTCTCCTCCCTGTGTTGCTGGAAAAGTACAGAAGATAAGAAAGGTTGCCTTCCTTATACTAAATGTGCAAGCATCTGTACTTCAACACCTCTTGCTGATCTGGCCATTGTAAGTCATGACAGATGCAGCAGAGCTTAAAACATTCACAGAAGCATGAGTAAAACATAAAGTAATGGAGATAAGGAATAAGTAAGCACAAATCTCAAAAGTGATATCAGTTGAAAACAATTCAGTTCGCATGAAATCTAGATAAAATTCTGGATGACAACTGCAACCATCAACTTCCTCACTTGGGGATCTTGAGGCAGTGAGGATCCAGGGTAAGTACCCAACAACCTGACCTAGACCAGCAGTCCCATCCCTTCCTATAACCAGACTCTCCTGTAGGAGCTGCATTCTATGTAACACTTAGGAGCATCTCTAAACTCCTCACTGCAGGAGGAGTTTACAGCCCTCTAACATCTCAATCTTCCTTCCTCTATATCAACAACTACATCTCAGGTTATTACCATGCACCACCCCTCAATGCCCACAGGACTATCTCCCACAAAAGTCTCAAGTCTCCCACAAAACCCTAATTGGTCTGACTCCAAGGTTTTGCTCCTCTTTCTAGACTATCCTCCATGTCTTCTCTCTTCCCAATGTTTTCCTACCCATCCTTCAGCCTTAACTCAAGCCTTAACTCCCACCCAAGAAGCCTTCTCAACCACTTCAATCCACAATCATAATTTTTTATCCTGAAGTCTTTTAGCATTTACAAACTATGAAGTGTCTATACACATTTATTCACATAAGGTTTTAAATTTTCATATAATCAGTTTAGGCATAAATCCTTTATCTCTTCAACTATATCATAAATTCATGTAAAAGCAACACTCTACAATGAATTATTTTCCTTACTATGCTTAGCGAGGTACTCAATAAATTACTTGCTGAACAGAGAAATGTGAATCACTAGGATTATCCCAATACACCCACCTACATAATTCCTTTTAGAAAACTGTCCTGCAACCAATACTAAACAGAGCTCACAGACAAGAAGATGAACAATTTGCATATGGTCTAATTAGAAAGTTGGACCAAGAAGGCAAGGGGTAAACTATAGTGTTGTGTGGATGGATGGACCTCCTAAACAAGTCTGAAAGCTGTCACAATAAATTTTTTTTAAAAGCATTTTATTCAGGAAGTCTACAAAGAAATATTTTACCACTCTTTTGAAAATTTTACATATTAATTTAAATAAATAATATGGCATATGGATTCTTCCTTGTAAACCATTTCCCTTCAATGCTTGCTGACTTTTTGGGGTTCCTACCTAAAGAAAGATTCTAATTCCATGTATTTGTTTAGGAATAAAATAGCAAGGGTGACAAAAAATACATACATATTTTAAGTGGTGTTATCTATGTATTACTTTTCAAAGTTGAACTGCATTATGATAGCAATGTGGTACCATTACGGTAACACAGCATTCACTCAAAAAATAGCACTAATCAAATGAATGCTAGTGTAACCATGTGACAGGCAGGACAAAGAAAATGGCAGAAGCACAGCTGTCACTCAAGGAGCACAAGACCATTTTGAAGTGGTATTTAAAATTCGAGAATGTTGTGGAAGCACAACAATGGAGTTATGAGTATGGGGGACCTTAAAGGATGCGTATACTGTAGCAAATGGGCTACACTGATGGTGCTTCAGGAAGAAACTGAAACAGCCACACAGCAATACAAGTGGACACTTGGTCAACACTGCTCAAGCAGCAGCTCGTTGTAATCTGAAGTGTCTGGACACTGCTGGTAACCACTTTGAGCACCTCTTATAATTGCAGAAATCAAATGTGACTTGTATTCATCTTTTGTTATCAGTATATTGACTATTACCATTTTAATGCAGGCTTTTCCTTTCTTAAAATGTGTATACATTTTTTGGCACCCTCTGTACATACATATATACACATACATACATAATGTATATTATATACACTACCATATGAAGTATTGCATATGATGCATATTTTCAATATACATAAATTATATAATTTATTATGTATGCGATGTGAGAATATATTCTGTATATCTGGCTAATTCTGAACAAATATAAACATATATAAAACTAAGCTCATAAAGCAAACAGAATAACTCATAATTATCTTTGTGAAAAAGATGTTCAAATGCAATTTCTAAGAACATTGTAAAAAGAGAAACATCACTTAAGTGAGAGAATTTTAGAACTGTTGCTAAAGGGATCCAAATAGATTTTGCTGTTTACATATAGGGATAATCAATTATTATTCATCATAATTCCTCAAACAAAAGCTTCTACCACCACCTTATTATATAAAACCATGGATCAAGTTAGTCTTGCCAGGGAAAAAATTATAAATGATGTATTTAAAGATTATAGAAAACGGAGTCAAGAGATAGAAACTTGAATCCTCACACAGCAACTATCTAGCTGGGCATCTATAATACCACCACCTAATACTTACGGTGCCTCAGTTTTTTCATCTATTAAATTGGAGGCATGACTAAGGTGTCTTTTCCAGCTCTGATATTCATACTCTACTTTGAATATTATCAAGCTATAGAGAAAAGATAAAACCATATTCTCTTTTATTCTGTCATCTCTAACTATTCTGTTTCACATTGCTGCCTTCATTGTTCAGCTTCATATCATGTGAGCTGAGAGAAGTTATTGGAACTATTAAAGAAAAAAGTATACATCCTAAAAAGGTCAGATAATATAAGGCACACTCACACCTTTGCAGGCTAATGGGATATGTATGTGCTGGCTCGTTTAATCACACACCTCATGTAAGTAGGATAGCATGAAAACAGATGAGACTTAGAAAGCAACAAAAATTATCACTTCTTGCTTACACATTCTATATAGTTGAGGGAGAAATTATTCACATAAGTCTCAATACTCTGCAAGCATTTTAAAAGATGATGACCATTATCAATGTTCTAAGCCTAACAAAATTAAAGTCCATAAAGATATATTTTAGAAGTCTTGCTGAGTACTTACGACCATATTTCCACAAGGGCCACCTACACAGCAGGGTCCCTGGGATAATAAGGAATATTTTGAACATATTTAAAGTGCTTCTCATCCACTTGAAACACAGGTGTGTATGTTCTCTGAAATCTACCAAGTCTCCCAGGCAGCAAACTAAAATTTGCTGTCTTTGAGATCCCTATTGATAAGTCCTTGATAAAGGCAAGATTTGTGATTCTAGAATATCCAGAAGGAAGAGTCTATTGACAGAGAAGACAGATTCCACTTGGCTGTACCCATAAACATCCACAAAAGGATCCTGAGACAATGTCCACTGTGTAAGAGAGCAGCAGCCCTGTTCACCAGCCTGTCCATTGTACTCCCAGCTGGTGTCTGGCACTTGGTGTATTCTCAGAAACTCTGTTAAAATTATGAATTGGAAATTTACTACAAGTCCACCCACACTTTCCTGACCGCCTACCAGTTTCAACGAAGCAGATAAAACAAAAGCAAGAAATGCAAGGGATGCTCTGGGTAGAATTGGTCTAGGTCTTCTAAGATGGGTAGTAAGCATCCCTGCAGGGACATGGAAGAGAGAAAAGCTACAAGGATATGTGGGACCACAGTACAAAGGGCTCTGCTAGTCAAGACCTGCTTTTTCACCCAAATAGCTACCTATGGGAAATCAAAACTATTTGGAGAATATATTATTTTTTCCTCTCTTACACTCACATGTTCCATTAAATGTTACCAATTTTGTACCCATATGACCTCTCAAAAAGGTCACCTCTTATCTAAACCCAGCAGGCCCCGGTCCCTCCTTCTCAAAAACTAAATGTTACACACACATCTCATATTGTACAAACTGATTATTCTTGAATTTCATTTCAAATCCTCATATACCCAGCTTAAAACTGTCAACAGTTCCCCATGATCCATGAATCGTTTCTTTTCTCTAGCATCTAAAGCCCATTGCCCTGTGTCCTTCTGAACTTTACAATGCTGTATAATGTTTAAAGGTATGTTATAAACCATATTGATTTTTATAACACAGACCCTAGATATTGGATTGCTTTATATCACTAGCTAAATATTTATCTTTCTGACCCAGCAAGTGGCAGTCCCCCCATGTTTGAGGTATGAATGAACAAAGTTCTTCTTGACAAAGAACACTTGTGCTAAATATATGTCTCCTCTAAAGAACAAAAAATGTTTAATTTGGCCTGCCAAGGGGTGTGCTGAAATTTGAACTTGACTGGCTCCAGAGAGCTATACAAATGCTTCTGTTGACTATGGGCCTTGCCCCTCTCTACCGCCTTCCCTATTTCACTCATTGACTCTCCTCTATATATTTGATTATGCATTTGCTGAATTCAAGTTTATGCACATTTTAATCAAATAGTAACTAACTTTTAATGTCAACTTTGTGCCAGAAGGCACTTTGCAAACACTACCCTGTCTCACACACTCTGATGCTCAACAGTAAGGACCTAGTGTTACACATTTTCCAGTTCGGTGGTGTTAGACGTTACCCCTACTGGACAGCAGGAACTATTCAAAAGTAGAGAACCCCCCTCCCCGCAACATACACTGTGTAGCTACTGGCTACACTCAAGGTGTAGCTACTGGCTGCCTTAAGGGAAGTCATCACTTCTTCTGCAAAAAAGTCCAGAAAAGAATGAGTCTCAGAATCAGGGGCCAGTCCATCACACCCATCTCCCAGCCTC
The DNA here is from genome assembly GCA_963573935.1 of Arctocebus calabarensis. Classification (NCBI taxonomy): domain Eukaryota; kingdom Metazoa; phylum Chordata; class Mammalia; order Primates; family Lorisidae; genus Arctocebus; species Arctocebus calabarensis. The sequence continues at coordinate 12,501 of CAUYON010149395.1, forward strand.
CCTGGAGAAAAAGAAGTCAAGTTGGCCCAATCCAGCTTTCTAATATGTAAGAAGTTCCAAATAAAAGGATCCCATCACCTTCCAGAGCACTGAAAAACTTAGTAGGGGCACAAACTAGGACCAAAAATAAGAAAGAAAAGATTCCTCACAAATCCCAGCAACAGTTGGCTGCTTTAGGCAATATCCCTCAAGACTTGACCCAGGGGAAGCATTTTTCTTACCTCAGACACTCCTCCAAGCTTTTTTATGATGCTAATAAATGAGGTAAAGTCTAAGGTTTTGCCTTTAAAAATACATATTTCAGCGTTTTCTTTATCTTTCCTCCATTCCCAATGAATCACTCACAGTCTTCTCCTAGCCTTTGCTCAAAGGCACTTAATCTTCCCATCTAATGACACAGTCTACTGAAAGAAGCCACAGTGTCTCCATTCACCAATAACCAGATCAATCATGTGTCTCTAAGAAAATGAAGTCATACCAAGACGGTATTTAACTTTCCTGAGGGGTGCCATTAAGACCTCTTAACTGCCAGAGGGCTCTGAAGGCCTGTGATTAATTAGACAGCTCTTTCCTGGAGACTCCCTCTTCCTCCAGTTAAATCCATTCACCCAAATGTGGAGACTCCAGGTTCCCTCCGGTCCAGCAACCCACTTGAGAGGGGTCCAGGAACCTTCCCCATATCCACTGCTCTTCTCTGGAGTTAAAAACTGAAACACCCAGCCTGTCTATTACAAACTGACCCAGCAGATGACATAGCTCCCTGTATCCTTGGCATATATATCTGTCCTCCCAGTGACTCCATGCTGCCAGTCTCCTTGGGACTGGGATGCTTTCTTCCACACTCAGCTGTGAATCAGCAGCATTCTCTTTGAAGAGGAAAAACAGGGTAAAGACAGGCAACATCATGTGACGATGAAATTATGAATTGGTCCAAATGCTCACTAGCTTTGCTGATATCTGCAAAGATTCTCTCATCCTAAGATGTGGCTATGGGGGGCATGAGATGGGAAAAATTGGCTAGACAAGGGACCTGGGCAGCACCAAATTGGAAGGATACCCAAGAAAATTAAAACAAACAAACAAACAAAAAAAAAAAAAAAACAGGAGGAGCCAAGATGGTGATCTGTAGCCAGCTTTCTGCAGAGGTTCCTGTCCAGAAGGAGAGTTAAAGGACAGAAACTCAGCAAGAAAGTCGATGGTTTGGATATGAGCCAAAAGAAAAGGTCAAAGAGCACACATCAACCCTGCTGGGGCGACCTGAGACCCCGAGGACACAAACAAAAAGGTACAGAGCACACCACCCAGCGGACAGGAGTCCCCTTCCCCATGAGAGCGGGTGGCAGTATACTCCATACCTCC
>CAUYON010149396.1:0-24578 GCA_963573935.1 Arctocebus calabarensis
GTGATGCCACAGCACTCTATCCAGGGTGACAGCTTGAGGCCCTGTCTCAAAAAAAAAAACAACATTGGAATAGACAATTTGCATGATCTTTTCCAGCTCCAAAACAATGTTATAACCCCATGCCTTCTCACAAGATCTCTGACTTAATGTTTTTCTTAACACCAATCAGATTCAATGTCAGACTGATTGTTACGGTAACTAGCTTTCCATTTATTTCCTTCTGATTACCCTAGCTCTTTTGCTCCAAGAAAATGAATAGTCTAAAATTTACCAGGCAAGAGAAACTTCTGGGTTTCTCATTGCCAACATTGTCTGGAAATTCTAATCTAGTACATCTAGCGTAGAAGCCAGAGTCTCACTGTCACCCTGAATAGAGTGCTATGGTGTCATAGCTCATAGCATCCTCAAACTCCTGGGCTTAAGCGATTCTCTTGCCTCAGCCTCCCAAATAGCTAAGACTATAGGCAACTGCTGCAATGCCCGGCTATTTTTAGAGATGGGGGGGTCTCACTCTGGCTCAGGCTGGTCTCGAACCTGTGAGCTCAGGCAGTCCATCTGCCTCAGCCTTCCAAGTTCTAGGGATTACAGGCATGAGCCACATCTAACCCTTTACAAGGACTTCATATCTTTGAAACAAGTTGTCCACGGGCCACATTTTTGGGGAATACTGTCTTATGAGATTTGGGAGCAAAAAAGTAAAGAAACAGAGGGTGCTAAAATGTGGGGATACAGTAGAATAATGTATTTCCACCTGAGCTCAGTGTCAAAGCCCTGAAAGAGGAGCATCTGGGCATTTAAGGCTGTAAATTATTATATAGACACACACCTGAACCTTGATACTTGATCACAGTTCTCAGTTACTGCCCTAGAAAACCATTTCAGAATCATCTCTTCATCTTTGGCCAAGTCTAAAAGAGTTGATACAGAATAGTGGTCAAAGACAGGCAAGTATAGTTTCGAATTCTGACTCACTGTTTTCTGATTATATGAGCTTGAGCAAGTCACTGAACTCTCTGGAGCCTCGGGATTTTTGTGTGTAAAAAAGTAATAACCCCCTCCTAGTCCCAGGTTTTAGTGAAAATTAAACAAGATAATCTATATAAAGGACTTAATAAAGTGTCAAGCACATGATAGATTTTAATAAACAATAGGTATGATATCAACAGGGCCTCAACTGACAGGCAGTTTTTGTTTTATTCTTAGGTGGTGTTTCTCTGAGATGAAATGTATAAAACCTTTTATTTCAGGTAAGTGCTTAGCTCATATCTGCTGAGATACCCAAAGTTCGACAATCACTAATGGTATTCGCTTAGTACCATGTTCTAACCACAGAGCCAGGAAACTACTTGTGTTCTCAGAACACTCATTAATGCATTCAACTGAAGCCCATCATTAAGAAGCTTCTCAAAAGTGTGGATTTCCAAGAAACTCAGTATAGAATTCAGACTTGACTCGCCTTTAACCTGACCTAAGATTATTTTTACTACAAATGTGGGAGGAAAAAAAACTACAAAGTTGAACTTGAGGGTATTATGGAAAGTCTTTGGTTATAACCACTGATAGTACTAATTCACACTTGGCAGTAGTGTTTGAATGAATGTTCTTTTTATAAGGTGATGAGAGGAACATTCTACTTAAAGACTTGAGACAGATAGGTAAGTGTTTAAAACAGAAAACCTTGTTATGACTATGGTGAAATAGCTTTAGCAAAGCTAAAGTTGAGAGTTTCTAATCTGTCAGTTTTCAAGGGCAGATAAGAATAGTCTAACAGAGACTTTCATTGAATTTATTGATTGAGGTGGAATTATTGATGTTATAGTAACATGAATCATAATCTGAACACTCCTCTAGACACTTCTCTCTCCTTTTTCCACAGAGTTTAAGATGATCAACAGGATCATGTTGAATTTATTTCCTTTTCCATAGAGATCTAACTTAATAACCTCTTTCTTCAATTTCAGACCCTTTAGTGTGCATCCATAGTATCACAATTTGTCTTATAAGTATCAGTTTCTGCTCTGGCTATTTTAGAGAAAGCTTGGACTTTCTATCAAGGTTTAGAACTAAACTCTCCACATCATTCTGACCAAATGATTGGTTTACTGGAAAATTCTCTCTGACGAAGGGAAAGCCTGTCCTACTTCCTTGAGGACATAGTCTCACAGTTTCAAAGAATTTGAAAAGAGTCATGAAACTTCCAAACTATGTGTAGGAGAGGAAGCCCTAATATGAAGCTAATTTATAGCTTTCATATGAAGGCTAAAACCCAACTATAGCACAAGAATATGGAGAAAAGGGCAAGGGAGGGGAGGAGAAGGGGGATGGGTGGAGGGAGGGCAATTGTTGGGATCACACCTATGGTGCATCTTAGTAGGGTACAGGTGAAACTTACTAAATGTAGAATACTAATGTCTACATATAGTGATTATGAAAATCCCATGAAGGCTATGTTAAACAGTTCGATGAAAATATTTCAGATTGTATATGAAGTAAGCACATTGTACTCCATGATTGCACTAATGTACACAATTATGATTTAATAAAAATAAAAAAAAGCATATTATTTAATTTTCGTGTATTTGTATGCTTCTCAAAGTTGCTCTTCTAATTGGTTTCTAGTTTTATTCTGTTGCCATGTGAGAAGATGCATGATTTATTTCAATTTTTTAAAATTTTAGTAAAAAAATTTTTGAGACTAATTTTGTGCCTTACATATGGTCTCTCCTAGAGAATGTTCCATGCTGATAAGAATAATTTATATTCTGTTACTTGGATGAAATGTTCTGTAGATGTCTGTTAGGTCTATTTGATCTATAGTGCAGTTTAAGTCTGATGTGTATTGATATTCTATCTAGATAACCTGTCCAATTCTGAAAATAGGATGTTGAAGTCCCTAGATACTATTGTATTGTGGCCTGCCTCTCTATTTAGCTCTTACAATATTTGCTTTATATTTTTAAGTGCTGTGGAATTGAGTGCATGTCTGTTTACAATTATATTCTCTTGCTGGATTGATCCCTTTATCATATAATGACATTGTTTGTCTGTTTTTATATTTTTTTGAATTAAAGTGTATTTTTGCTGACAGAATTATAGCTACTCTTACATGCTTTTGGTTTCCATTTGCCTGAAACATGTTTTCAGTTCCTTCATTTTTAGTCTTATGTATGTATTTATAGGTGAAGTGAGTTTGTTGTAGGCAGCATATAGTTGGGTCTTGTTTTATTTTTTAACCAATCTTCTAATTGAGCAATTTAAACAAGTTACATTCAAGGCTATTATTGATAGATGAGGCTTACTCTTGTCATTTTGTTTCTGATTGTTTTGTATATCCTTTGTTCTTTTCTCCCTTATTGCTTATATTTGTGATCTGTTGACTTTCTATAGTGGTAATGTTTGATCTCTTTCTCTTTATCATCTATATATCTTCTCTTCTACTGAGTTTTATACTTTTGTAGGACTCTCCTAAGTATTTCTTGTAGAGCCAGTTCAGTGGTAACAAATTCCCTCAGTTTTTGCTTGTCTAGGAAAAAACCTTATTACTCCATTTTGGCTGACAGTTTTCTTAATACGTCACACTCTGAATATACTATCCTATTTTTTCTTGGCCTATAAGGTTTCTTCTGAGAAATCTTCTGTTAATGTAAGGGGGATTCCCTTATATTATGCTTTTGATAAAACTTGATGCTTTTCTCTTGCTGTTTTTAGAATTTTCTGTTTGTCTTTGATTTGTGACAATCTTGCTATAATGTGCCTTAGAGAGGATCTTTTAAGATTAAATCTATATGGGGATCGTTGAGCTTCCTGTGTCTGGATGTGTACAAGACTTGAGAAGTTTTCAGCTATTAGTTTGTTAAATAGGTTTTCTGTGCATTTTCTCATTTCTCTTTTTGAAACTACTCTTTTGAATATTTGTTTGATTGGTAGAGTCCCATATGTCATGTGGGTTTTCTTCATTCCCTTGTGTACATTTTTCTTATTTTGTCTGATGAGATTATTTCCAAAGAACTGTCTTCAAGTTCAGACATTTTTTTCTTCTGCAGAAAAAAATGTAGTCTATTGTTGAAGATCTCAATTGTATTTTATATTTCATCCATTGAATTAATTTTTTAATTTATTGAATTCATCAGTTTTAGGATTTCTGTTTGGTTCCTTTTTATGATCGCTCTTTTGTTGAGTTTCTCATTCAGATTATGAATTGTTTTCCTGATTTTTTACTTTGTTTATTTGTGTTCCATTATATCATTGAGTTTCCTTAAAATCATTATTTTGAATTTCTCTCAAGCATTTCAAAGCTTTTCTTTTCTTTTGGGTAACAATTCATTGGAGAATTATTATGTTCCTTTGGGGGTGTCTTTTTTGTGCGTGTCTTTTCATTTTTCTTGTGTCCTTACATTGACATGCATGCATCTGGTACACTTCTTATGAGTTTATGCAATAGCTTTTCTATTACCTGTAGAGGTAACTATAATGTGATTTATGCAATAGCTTTTCTATTTACCTGTAAAGGTATCTATAATGTGATTTGGATAGGGCATTTTGCCTTTGGTTCTGGGTAGGCACCATAGTATAGTCTCCAAATGATTTCTTCAGCTGTAATCAATATCAGCAGTGTCTATGAGTTCCTTAATGGCTTAGGCTGTGGTTGTTTGTGCAGGCTGCAGTGAAGCTTTGCTGGGGATGGAGGCACCAGACAGGCCAGTCCTCAGGGCCTGCAGAGATATGGTTAGGGACCAGCAATGATGTTGGTGAGCTCTGGGAGGGCCAGTCCTCAGAGCCCTGGAGAGGTCATGTGGGCATCAACATTAGCAATAGCGGACCAGTCCTTGAGTCCCTAAACAAGCATTTTTTTTTTTTCTTAGTTTCTGAGCATTGGAAATCTAGGAGCATCTGTGCTGGATGGTTTTGGTCAGGGTGTCTGAGATTTGGGACATGTGCAAGCATCTGTAGGCTTGACTGGGGCTGGAGGATCCCCTATCAAGATGCCTCACTCACATAGCTATTGGCAGGTGGCCTCAATTCCTCACCACGAGGCCTCAATTCCTCACCATATGGGCCTCCATAGGCTACTTGAATGCTTTCTTCTCTCAGAGCAAGTGAAAGTGAGAGAGCAAGCAAAGAGAAACTGCAATGCTTTATATAACACACCATAATATTCTCTTTGTTAGAAGAGTCCCTGAGGCTATGTACCCTATGTTTAAGGGGAAGAATATTCAGCTCCACTTCTTGAAGGGGGTTATTAAAGAATTTGTGGGTGTATTTTAAAACCACAATATTGGTGATATTTGGAGTCTTGCAATTTGGGGGGGGGCATAATTTTCTATCTCTTCATTATTGCTTCTCATGTGTTGCATCTGCCCATATTACCCCTTCAGTCCTTCTAATTAATTGCTTCTTATCTTTAGCATTGTAAACTAGTTAATCTCCTTATTAGAATTGTAAATTAGGAGTAAAAATAGATTCTGAATGAGAGCCTAACAAACTCTCTGGAGGTAAAATATTAACTTTAGTGCAAAGATATTTATCATGTTGTCTGTCTTGGCTGTTCAGTGGTCAGTTGTTGCTTACTACAGGCTGTCTGCCAGAGAAAGAGAGATTTCACTCTTTGTACATCTTATTTTTCAGTTCTTCCACATTTTCTTTATTATTCCTTTATTCCTTGGTTTTTGGTATACATTTTTATATTAATCATAGCACAGAGTTAAAAGCACAAACTCTAGAGTCAGGCTATCTATGGTTCCAGTCCTGGCTTTGCTACTTACTCGTTTGGTGATATGGAGCAAGTTAGTTAGCCTTCTGTGCCTCAGTTTTATCATCTATAATATGGAGACATTAATAATACAGTGATGTTTTCCTCACATTGCCTTTTTAAAGGTTAAATGAGCATGGTGGCTAACACCTGTGATCCTAGCACTCCGGGAGGCTCAGGTGTGTGGATTGCCTGAGCTCACGGGTTTGAGACTAGCCTAAGCAAGAGTGAGAAAAAAAATAGCTGGCATTGTGGCAGGCCTGTAATCCCAGCTACTTGAGAGGCTGAGGCAAGAGAATCACTTAAGCCCAGGAGTTGGAGGTTGCTGTGAGCTATGATGCCACAGCACTCTACTATAGTGTCAAAGTGAGACTCTGTCTCAAAAAAAAAAAAAAAAAAGAAGGCCAGGAGTGGGTGGCTCACACCTGTAATCCTAGCACTCTGGGAGGCCAAGATGGGTGGATTGCCTTAGTTCATGGGTTCAAGACCAGCCTTAGCAAGAGTGAGACTGTTGGTGATGCCTGTAACTCAAACAGCTAAGGCACCAGCCACATACACCAGAGCTGTTGGGTTCAAATCTGGCCCCAGCCTGCCAAACAACAATGACAACTACAACTAAAAAATAGCCAGGTGTTGTGGTGGGTGCCTGTAGTCCCAGCTACTTGTGAGGCTGAGGCAAGAGAATCGCTTAAGCCCAGGAGTTTGAGGTTGCTGTGAGCTGTGATGCCATGGCACTCTACCCAGGGTGACAGTTTGAGGCTCTGTCTCGAAAAAAAAAAAAAAGAGTGAGACCATTTCTCTAAAAAAAATAGCTGAGCATTGCGGTGGGTGCCTATAGTCCCAGCTACTCAGGAGACTGAAACAAGATTGCTTGAGCTCAAGAGCTTGAGGTTTCTATAAGCTATGACACCATGGCACTCTACCGAGGGTGACAAAGTGAGATTCTGTCTCAAAAAAAAAAGTTTAAATGAAAAAGTTACATCAGTGATGGCAATATATTATAATAATAATATAATATTAAGCTCTGAATTAATATTTACGTTTTAAAATTTAAAAAGTCATAATAGATTTCTTTTCCTTAAGTAGGTAAAATGCCTAAACTTTTAGCTCACAGGCACATATGATTAGTTTTAGCTGTCCAGGAGCCAAAATGTCATAATCTGTCTTCTTATCACTCTCAATTATGTCTTTAGGGAATTTCAAATTCAAATACTTTTAGCATAAGTCAAATCTAACATATTTAGAAATAAAATATGTTACTAAAAACATCACACATCCAAAGCTAGCTAGCTATCATCCCTACTGTCCCCATGCCATAGTCCTCTCTACTAACATGACTAATTAAGGGTTTGCCATGCTGTCACTCTGTGACCAAGTGCTAAAGATAGGTGTCTTAATCCAGGCCTTGTAAGTAGGGAAATAGGAAAGCCATGGCATTGTACAACTCCAGGGACTCCAGGAGCACTATTTACATTGCCGTGTACAACTTGGGTAGCTGTGTATAGTGGCTCAGGCCAGAAGAAAGAAGATTAGATCTTCGTTTTCTTAAGTAAGTTCAATTAGAGACCCTGTACTGAGCAAAAAGAATTCTGTGGTTTAAAGCAGAGAAATGGTCTTTTAAAAGGATGAGGATGGGACTTCTGATTCAGGACTCTGATTCAAAAGACATGATTCCAGTTCTAATTTTTTCTATTTACAATCCTTCTGAGCTTTTTGTTTTCTCAACTATAAATGGGTATCTTTCCCTTTACTTCAGGGAGTAACTTCTCTTCTTAATGAGAGAAGTTTTATAAACTATAAAAGCTAAACAAATGGAAATAATGAGATTCTCTTTTATTTCTTCTTAAGACAGAGAAGACCTTAAGGAAAACAAAGCCATCAAAAGGTTAGTAATGTTTAATTTATTGATTCATGAGTAAGAGATTTAAAGTACTTACAAAAATGATTTTAAAAATAGCATTTATAGGTCTAGCCCTAAAGATCAAATGCAAAGTGCATTACTTAGTATTCTGTATAAAGAATAAAGAGTTCTTGAGATAATTAAAGGAAGAGAGATGGAACAGATTGAGAGGTCAGGAATAGTACAGCAGTAAGAGATTAAGTGCTCCTTTACTTACTATTGTAGGGAATTAAATATTTTTCTATTAAAATGAAAGACCCAGCAGCTTTAAAGCAATGAAGTTAAGTTTAATATATGGTGTGATAACAAAATTCTAAAATCTGTTGGTTAAAACCAAATATACCTTTATATAGAGCTTTTTTCTTCAATCTCTTAGTCTTTCCTTTGAGAGAGCCAACTACTAAGAAAACTGCTAAGCCTCCAAGAGTCCAGACAAGAAAATGTTGAGAAATAGTAAAACCCTTGGGCCATAGAGGTCTGTGTACAATTACTAAGTTTTGATACTTTATTTGTTTACTACTTTTCTTTTTTATGTGTATCTTCATTTAAAAAAATGTTATTACATCCATTTATAAGTAGATATGCAGTTATTAATAAGCATTGATACATTTTAATTAGTATAACATATTTTATTTACAAAGATTATTTGATTGTTAGGGAAAAGGAAGATTTGGATCCATTATTTATTTATTATTATTATTATTGGAGACAGAATCTTAGTATGTTACCCTTTATAGAGTTCCATAGTGTCACAGCTCACAGCAACTCATACTCCTGGGCTCAAATAATTCTCTTGCCTCAGCCTCCCAAGTAGCTGGGACTATAGGCGCCCACCACAACACCTGTCTTTTCATCTATTTTTTCTGTTGCAGTTGTCATTGTTTAGCTGGCCCAAGCCAGGTTCAAACCCACCGGTCTCAGTGTATGTGGCTTGTGCTGTAACCACTGTGCTATGGGCGCTGACCCTTGGATCCATTTTTTTAATAAGACCTTAACTGCTATTATAAGACTCAGGTCAAATGCCACTTTTCACCTTTAGACTTTCTTGATTGCTCCAACTAGAATCTCTCCCTTTTCTCAAAATTATTCAACTACCAAGTCTTCTTAGGCATTTATCATTTGTGTTATATCCATTTTTACCATTAGATCTAATTCTCTTCACCATTCACAGTCTTAATTAAGTTCTTTCTTTTTTTTTTTGAGACAGAGTCTCACTATGTTGTCCTCAATAGAGAGCTGTGGCGTCACAGCTCACAGCAACCTCAACCTCAGGCTTAAGCAATTCTCTTGCCTCAGTCTCCCAAGTAGAGCACTATAGGTGCCCGCCACAATGCCTGGCTATTTTTGCTTTTGTTATTGTTGTTGTTGTAGTTGTCATTGTTTAGCAGGCCCAGACCGGCTTTGAACCCGGGTCGACCGGCACCCTAACCACTGAGCTATGGGTACCATGCCAAGTCTTAATTAATTTCTGTATCTCCCACTATAATATACAGTGGTCGTCTGAAGTGAATATTTAATAGACTAAAGATTAAATTAACAAGAAAATGAAGACAATAGGGGTTAGTCAGGGATTCCCATCATTTTTGCAGTTGTAATATCCTATAATCATTTTCGATTTCACAGTACCCCTCACCCATGTACAAAACTTAAAATGGTCCTATGTGACTGCTATTGGTGTTTCTGTTCTTTTTAATAAAGTGAATTTCATTGGATTTAATTTTTGTGATTTCTTTTTTTTCTTTTTTGAGACAGAGTCTCACTTTGTTGCCCTCCGTAGAGTGCTGTGGTGTCATAGCTCTTCAGCACCTCAAACTCTTGGGCTCAAGCAATTCTCTTGCCTCAGCATCCCGAGTAGCTGGTACTACAGGAGCCCAGCTCTTTTTTAGAGACTGGGCTCACTCTAGCTCAGGCTGGTCTTCAGCCTTTGAGCTCAAGCAATCCACCCACCTCGCAGAGTGCTAGGATTATAGGTGTGAGTTCATTGTGCCCAGCCTGATTTCTTAATTATTTTAGAAATAACCAGAAATGTTTATGATTTTTTTATAAGTATGGTTAGAAGTTATGGATTAGATACTTCTGCTATGTTGCAGATGCCCATTCAGTTAGATCTTTCCAGTAAGATAATTGCCAAGTTTAACATTGGTAATAATGTCAGTATATAAAGTCCTTTATGACCCTGTCTTTCTCCTAGAAAGAATTCATTTCTCTCTCCTCTGTACTCAATATGAAACTACTTCTATTATCCCACTTATCCCACTGTATTCCAATTACTCATTAATGTGTCTTTCTTCCCTTCTAAACATAATAGTAAGCTCCTTTAGGGTAGAGATTATGTGTTGTTAATTTATACTTTTCCCATAGTACCTGGGACATTGTGAGTATTCAATAAATGTTAGATAAATTAATACAAGTACAATATGTTTTAAAAAGGATTCCAGCTACATGACTGTTCCAAGGACACCTGTCAATGTTTCTTTTCAGATGGTTTGGTAGCAAATATTTTGGGATTTGATTTGTTAAATTATGGCATTTTGTATACTCAGCCTATGGCCAATTGTTTTTAAGAGCCTTCTCTTTGTAAAGTACATTTTTTGTTTGGTTTCTACCCATTTCCCTTTCTAGCCTATTTTTTTTTTCCATCTTTCATCTGGAGTTTGTAGGAAGTAAGTGGAGACTGAAAGATAAATTATTTCTCCAACCTCACCTCTGAGACCTTGGAAATAACAGAAATTAGATTTATGACTGAGAATTAAATTGTAACCTCAACTCAGATCAAGGTAAAGCTACCCAAGATTACCTTAAAAAGACAGACTGGATTGGCTCAGCACCTAAGGCTCAATGGGCTAAGGCACCAGCCACGTACACCTGAGCTGGCGGGTTTGAATCCAGCCTGGCTGCCAAGCAACAATGACAGCTGCAACCAAAAAAAAAAAAAAAAAAATGCCGGGCATTGTGACAAGCACCTGTAGTCCCCAGCTACTTGGGAGGCAGAGGCAGGGAGACTGGCTTAAGCCCAGGAATTAGAGGTTGCTGTGAGCTGTGATGCCACAGCACTCCATCCAGAGTGACAACTTAAGACTCTGTCTCAAAAAAAAAAAAAGAAAAAGACAGACTGAAAAGATTAAGACTTGGTCAAGGGTATTAATCTAAAGAATATTCATGAAGGCAGAGCAAGACGGCTGATTAGAACCTTCTAGCTATTGTCCCTAAAGAGGAGCACCAAATTGAACAACTATCCACACAAGAAAACACGTTCATAAGAACCAAAAATGAGGTGAGTGATCAGTACCTGATTTTTTTTTTTAATTGAATCATAGCTGAGTACATTATGTGCTAGTTTCATATACAATCTGAAACATTTTCATCAAACTGTTTAACATAGCCTTCATGGCATTTTCTTAGTTATTGTATGAAGACATTTGTATTCTGCATTTAGTAAGTTTCGCCTATACCCTTCTAAGATGCACTGTAGGTGTGGCCCCACCTATTACCCTCCCTCCACTCATGCTCCCCTCTCCCCTCCCTTGTCCCTTTCCCCATATTCTTATGCTATAATTGGGCTAATACCATGTCAATCAAAGAGGCACTGAGGAGGGTAGGAAGGACAATCTTGCATGGTGTACACCACCCTTCCCCCATCCCACCCCCTGAGCAGGGCTGCTCAGAAAGAGAATCAGTGTGCTTGGGAAAGGGAGGGAGTACAAAGTGACTGTGAGACTTTGCATTGGAATTCAGTACTTCCCTGTTACAGTGGAACACAACATAGGGCAGAATTCTGCCAGTGCCTATAAAAGGAGTATTTAGACCGGCCTAAGCCAGGGAGGAATCCTCCATCCCAGAAGTCATAATATGAGCACCCACACTAGCTAGCTTCACCAACAGCTGGCTAAAGTGGCCTGGGGCCCAGAATAAATTTCAAAGGCATTCGGGCTGCAAAGACCACAGTCTATGAACAAGTTCTGGTGGTACACTAGATCCAAGGACAGTGGACTTGGGGGTGCATGTGACCCAATGAGACACCAGTTTTGGTAGCCAAGGGAGTGCCTGCATCACCCTCCCCAATACCAGGCAGTTCAGCTTGAGGAGAGACTCAAAGGAAGAATAAAGAAGACTTTGTCAGTGGCGCCTGTGGTTCAGCGAGTGGGTCACTGGCCTCATATATCAAGCATGGTGGGTTCAAACTCAGCCCCAGCTGAACTGCAAAACAAAGAAAAAAAAATAGCCTGGCATTAGGGCGGGGGCCTGTAGTCCCAGCTACTTGGGACGCTGAACAAGAGAATCGCCTAAGCCCAGGAGTTGGAGGTTGCTATGAGCTGTGTACGCCATGGCATTTTACCAAGGGTGATAAAGTGAGACTCTCTCTCTACAAAAAAAAAAAAACCTTTGTCTTACGATTTGGGTACCAGCTCAGCCATAGTCAAATAACGTACCAAGCAGCTTCCTGAAGTCCCAGATTACAGGGCTTAGCTCCTGGATAGCATTGCTAGGCCCACCATGGGCCAGAAGGGAACCTGTTTCTCTGAAGAGAAGGACTTAGTCCTGGTAAGATGCACCATCTGCTAACTAAAACACCATTGGGCCTTGAATAAAGGCCAGATAGTGCTCACCATGGGCCTTGGGCAAGACCCAGTAGTATGCTGGCTTCAGGTGTGCTCCAGTGCAGTACCAGCTGTGGTGGCCATGGGAATACTCACATCATCATCCCCACAACTCCAGGCAGCCCAGCATGGTATTTTCTATGACAACAATGGAATTAAACTAAAAATAAATAACAAAAGAAACTTTGTTTCTTCCTTTTTTAAAAAATGGGCTATTTAGGCTCAGCGCCTATAGCCCAAAGGGCGAAGGCACCAGCCATACATCAGAGCTGGAGGGTTCGAATCCAGCCTGGGCCTGCCAAACAACAGTGACAACTACAATCAAAAAATAGCTGGGCATTGTGGTGGGCCGGTAGTCTCAGCTACCTGGGAGGCTGAGGCAAGAGAATCATTCAAGTCCAGGAGTTTGAGATTGCTATGAGCTGTGATGAGCACTCTACCCAGGGCAACAGCTTGAGGCTCTGTCTCAAAAAAATAAATAAAATAAAATAAAATAATTATATATATATATGCATGCCATTTAAAGGACTTTATAGAAACTTTGGAAGCTATATAAATACATGGAAGTTAAACAATATGTACCTGAATGGGCAGAGGATCGATGAAGAAATTAAGAAGGAAATTAAAAGATTTCCTGAAACAAATTAAAATAGAAACACAGCATACCAAAACCTATGGGATGCAGCAAAAGCAATAGTAATAAGAGGAAAGTTTATAGTAATAAATGCCTACTTCAAAAAAACAGAAAAACTTCAAAGAAAAATACCTAGTGATACATCTTAAGGGAAAAGGAAGAGCAAACCAAACACAAGATTAGTAGAAGAAAAAAATAATAATAAATATCAGAGCAGAAATAAATGAAATTGAAACACAAAATACAAAAGATCAATGAAATGAAAAGTTTTTTTCATGAACTGAAAATTGAAAACATTTTCATCATTTTTTTAAAGATCAACAAAATTGACAAACTAATAACAACTTAGAAGATTGAAGTGATGATAAAAAGTCTCCCATCAAAGAAAAGCCCAGGACCTGATGTCTTCACTGTTAAATACTACCAAACATTTAAAGAAGAACTATTACAATACCAGCCCTATTCAAACTATTCCAAAAAATCAAGGAAGAGGAAATACTTTCAAATTCATGAGGCCAGTATCACCCAGATACCAAAACCCATACAAAGCACAATAGAAAACCCATACAAAGCACAATAGAAAATATGCCACAGTATCTCTGATGAACATAGATGCAAAAATTCTAAACAAAATACTAGAAAATTGGATTCAACAACACATTAAAAAGTCATTCATGGCTGGGCATGGTGGTTCACACCTCTTACCCTAGCACTCTGGGAGGCCAAGGTGAGAGGATTGCTTGAACTTAGTTTGAGACCTGCCTGAGGAAAAACAGGCAGAAAATAAATAAATAGAAAAATTAGTTGGGCCTTGTGGCAGGCACCTGTAGTCCCAGCTACTTGGGAACCTGAGGCAGGAGAATCACTTAAACCTATGAGTTGGAGGTTGCTGTGAGCTAGGCTGATGTCATGGCACTCTAGCCTGGGGCAACAAAGTGAGACTTTGTCTCCCCCTCAAAAAAATTATTCATCATAATCAAGTTGGATTTATCCCAGAGATATAGGATGGTTCAAGAAATCAGTTAATATGATACATCATCTCAATAGAATAAAGGACAAGAACCACATGATAATTTCAACTGACACCAAAAAAGCATTCAATAAAATTCAACATTGCTTCATGACAAAAACTTAAAAAGCTGGGTATAGAAGGAACATTCCTCACCATGATAAATGCCATATGCCAGACTCATAGCTAGTACTGAATGGGACAAAACTTAAAGCGTTTCCTCTAAGATCTGGAAGAAAACAAGGATGTCCACTTTCACCACGATTATTCATGATAGTACTGGAAGTCCTAGCTAGAGCAATCAAATAAGAGAAAGAATTAAAGAGTATCCAAATTGGAAAGAAAGTAAAATGTCTTTCTTTGCAGATGATACAATCTTATATTTGGTGAAATCTAAAGACTTCCCTCAAAAAACTATAAGAACTGATAAATTTAGTAAAGTT
Source organism: Arctocebus calabarensis (assembly GCA_963573935.1). NCBI lineage: Eukaryota > Metazoa > Chordata > Mammalia > Primates > Lorisidae > Arctocebus > Arctocebus calabarensis. Next base: position 14,334 of record CAUYON010149396.1, read on the forward strand.
ACAGGATACAAAATCAACATAGAAAAATTAGTGACTATGCCACTACCAAACAATAGGAAAAGAAACCAAAAAAGTAATTATATTTACAATAGCTACAAATAAAATAAAATACCTAGGAATAAACTTAATCAAAGAAGTGAAAGATCTTTACAGTGAAAACTGTACAATGAAATTATAAAACATTGATGAAATAAATGGAAAAGGACACAAAAAACCAAAGATATCTCATGTTCATGGATTAGAAGAATTAATACTGTTAAAATGTACTTAGTAGCCAAAGCAATCTACAGTTTTAATGCAATACCAATTTATAAAAAATACCAATGACATCCTTCACATAAATAGAAAAAACAATCCTAAAATGTATATGGCACCACAAAAGACCCAGAATAGCCAAAGCCATATTAAGCAAAAAGACCCAAACTGAGAGAATCAATTTCCTGACTTCCAGCTATACTACACAGCTGTTGTAACCAAAACAGCAATTGTATTGTCATAAAAACAGATTCGTAGATTAATGGAACAGAATATAGAGCCCAGAAATAAATCCACACATCTATAGTAAATTCATTTTTGACAAAGGTGCCAAAAAAATACATTGGGAAAAGGATAATGTCTTCAATAAATGTTGCTGGGAAAACTAGATAAATATATACAGAGGAACGAAACTAGAACCCTTTTTCTCACCATACACAAAAATCAAGTCAAAAATGGATTAAAGACTTAAATTAGTAAGATCTGAAACTATAAAATTACTAAAAGAAAACATTAGGAAAACACTCAAAGATATTGGTCTGAGCAAATATTTCTTCAGTATCACCTCTAAAAGCACAGGCAACCAAAGAAAAGATTGACAAATGTGGTCACCTCAAACTAACATGAAGAAACAACCCACAGAATGGCATAAAATATTTACAAACTGCCTATCTGACAAGGGATTAATAAGTAGAATATATAAGGAGTTCAAAGAACTCAATAGGAAAAAAATCAAGTAATCCAATTTAAAATGGACAAAAGAGCTGAATAGATATTGCTGAAAAGAATACAAATGACCAGCAGGTATTTGAAAAGGTGCTGAACATCAGTAGTTGCCAGAGAAATGCAAATCACAATATCATTTCATCCAATTAGAATGGAAACGGCTTTTATCCAAAAGAATACTGGTGAGGATGTGGAGAAAGGGCAATGCTCATACACTTTTTGTGACAATGTAAATTAGTACAGCCACTGTGAAAAACATTACAGAGGTTCCTCAAAAAACTAAGACTAGAGGCGCCACTCCTGTTGCTCAACGGCTAGGGCACCAGCCATGTACAACGGAGCTGGCAGGTTTGAATCCAGCCCCGGCCTGCCAAACAACGACAACTACAACCAAAAATTAACTGGGCATAGTGGCGAGCACCTGTAGTCCCAGCTACTTGGGAGGCTGAGGCAAGAGAATCACTTAAGCTCAAGAGTTTGAGGTTGCTGTAAGCTGTGATGCCATGGCAGCACTGTTCACAATAGCCAAGATTTGGAATCAACCTAAGTGTCCATCCCTGAATGACTAGATAAAGAAAATATGGTACATACACACAATGGAATATTATTCAGCCACAAAAAGTCCTGTCATTTGCAACAACATGGATGACACTAGAGAACATGAAATGAAATAAGCCAAACACAGAAAGATGTATTTTGTATGTTCTTACTCCTATGTGGGAACTATAAGTTAAAACAATGGATCTCATGGAGATAGAGAGTAGAATGATAATTACCAGAGGCTGGGAAGGATAGATAGCAGGGAGAAGGTAATAAAAAAGATAGTTAATGGGTGTGAAAATATAGTTCCATAGTATGAACAAGATCTAGTATTTGGTAGCTCAACAAGGCGACTATAGTCAAAAATAACTTATATATTTTAAAATAACTGAAAGGGTAGAGCTGGACTGTTCATAACATAAATGAAAAGTGTTTTAGGTGATGGATATCCCAATTACTTTGATTTGATTATTAAGCATTGTATACCTGTATCAAAACATCACATGTACTCCATAAAACATTTAGAGAACTATTATGTACCTGTAATAATTAAAAATAATTAATGTAGAATATAAATGTATGAACACAATAACTAAGAAAATGCCATGAAGGCTATGTTAATCAGTTCGATGAAAATATTTCAAATTGTATAAAAAACCCCAGCACATTGTACCCCATGATTGCATTATTGTACACAGCTATGATTTAATAAAATAAATAAAAAAGAAAAAAATTGTAAAAGAATATAGATATGCTATTGGTTAGCAATAGAAACATAGAAATAGGAGAGTGAAAAGCATACTTTGGTTGTGAGATTATAGCTTACAAACTTAAACATTCCTATCTCCCCCTTGTGGTCTGATGTTATTAAACATTTGAAACACGTAATTTAATTCCCCTGTCTTTATTTTTTATTTATTTATTTATTTTGAGACAGAGCCTCAAGCTGTCACCCTGGAGAGAGTGCCTTGGCATCACAGCTCACAGCAACCATCAATTCCTGGGCTCAAGCGAGTCTCCTGCCTCCACCTCCCAAGTAGCTGAGACTACAGGCACCCGCCACAACGCCCGGCCATTTTTTTTGTTGCAGCCATCATTGTTGCTTGGCGGCCCGGGCTGGATTCGAACCCGCCAGCTCAGGTGTACATGGCTAGCGCCTTAGCCCGTTGAGCCACAGGCGCCGAGCCAATTCCCCTATCTTTAATTCCATGTTCATCAAGCGGCCTTCTGGCTATGATTGGTTTCTCATGTATATCTCTCTACAAAGAGAAAATGTGTGAGCATGCCAGAACAAATAGAACATAAAGTCACTGTGACAGTTAATCTATTTTGTTGCAAATAATCATCTTCCATTCTTGGCCTCTGAACCCTTATTAATGTTTTTGAATTATGGATTTCAGTCTCAATAGATGGTCAAAACTAAGTTTTTGAGCCTAAAAATTGAAGTCCAGGATATGGACTTTGGTGAATTCACCAAGATAAATTTCACTATGTATATATAATGGGATTGGTACTGTATTAAAGCAATGTAAGTCTTGACTTGTCTACTCAAAAAGTGCACAGGTGTTTACCTTTATTCAGAAGACCCATGAAATTCCACCTCCTTTAAGAAACCCTAATTGGGTGGAGTGAGGTGGCTCTTGCCTGTAATCCCAACACTTCAGCAGGCCACGTTGGGAGAATTGCTTGAGGCCAGGAGTTTTAGACCAGTCTAAGCAAGAGCAAAACTCCATCTCTACAAAAATTAGAAAAATTAGCCAGATGTGGTGGCACTCACCTGTAGTCCCAGTTACTTGATAAAACTTCAGCCTAGGAGTTTGAGGTTGCAGTGAGCTATTATGACATGATCTGTACATTTATTGTTAGTTTTATTTTTAGATATTTCAAATTTTTCCTGCTATTTAGATGGTACTTTTTCCAACTTTTTCTGACTGGTTTTTTGTTTGTTTTTGAGACAGAGCCTCAAGCTGTTGCCCTGATTAGAATGCCATGGCCTCACAACTCACAGCAACCTCCAACTCTTGGGCTTGAGTGATTCTCTTGCCTCAGCCTCCCAAATAGCTGAGACTACAGGTGCCCACTATAATGCCCGGCTATTTTTTAGAAACAAGGTCTTGCTCTTGCTCAGGGTGGTTTCGAACTTGTGAGCTCAAACAATCCACCTACCTGAGCCTCCCAGAGTGCTAGGATTTTATAGGTGGGAACTATTACACCCAGCCTAAATTAGTTATATTTTAACATCATGTCTTCCTTTCTTCCTTCATGTCTTCCTTCTAGAGAGGAACTCCAAACTTCATTCTGAGATTTATTTAGGCCATACCTTAATCTTATCAGCATATTTATAAATAATTTGTTAGGCTAGGCAGATTATTTCCAGGTAATATTTTCCTTCTTTTTCTTCCCCAAGGACAAGGAAAGACTTTAAGAGAGGGGAAAAGGAGAATGGAGACTGACCAGATGTCAGCTTGACCAGGGAATATTTCTATAGATGATTAAACTTAACTATTAATGTTGATTCTTTCAAGGGCATGGATGTTTGTCATTAAAATCTGGTTACCAGGGAAATACCTGTAGCTCAGTGGGTAGGGCACTGACCACATACACTGAGGCTGGCGGGTTGAAACCCAGCCCGAGCCAGCTAAACAACAATGACAACTGCAACAACAAAAAATTCACATTGTTCCAAGCACCTATAGTCCTAGCTACTTGGGAGGCAAGATAATTGCATGAGCCCAAGAGTTTGAGGTTTCCGTGAGCTGTGACGCCACGGCATTCTACACAGAGCAACAGCTTGGCCTCTTGTCTCAAAAAAAGAAAAAAAATCTGGTTCCCAAATGCTATTCTTTATGTTTTTGGGGGGTCTTGTAGGCTCCCTATCAAGAACCACATTGAGACCAACCATACAACTGATCACTAAGCATGACTCCGAAATCCATCAGGAGTTACTGAAATTCAGGGAGAGTAAGTATTCAATGTAAGACTGGAGTTGCAGAGGAGGCCTGAAATAATGAATGGTAGTCCCTGCCCATTCATTCCATATCAAGAGTGCAACAAGCAGAACTGTTAATTCTTGCTTTAGACAGCATCTGCTTGGGTAGGCCCAGCCAGTTGGGATAGCACTAGGATTTGAATTTGTTAGACTAGAATTAAAATATGTAGGGAGTATGCCAGAAAAGTTTTTAGGAATCCTTGAGAGATAAACTGGAAAGAAAAAAAATTTCAGAAAGGGCTTGATAACATAGGAGAGTAGTACATTTGCAAAGTAATATGTCTTAGATCAGTTCTGAAAAAGGAGTAAAGTGCTCATAATTTATGACTGGGTTTTTTTTTTGGCGGGAGAGGACAATTTGTTTGTTTTATTTAGTTTTGGATGTTGCCAATGTGGTAAATCAGTGGATCAACCATATTTTAGAATTCAGGACCCTATTTAGAATAGGGATATAGGACCTAAATCCAGTGACCACATTATCACATGATGGAAGGTGATGATAGGTGGAGGGTTCTGTCCAAAGTAGGATATTCAAGGGCTGGGTACTTGTTCATCTCAGTGATGAGCACTTGGCAAGCCCTACTGGCCCTTGCTGGCTCCAGGAGTTATAGGAGTTAAGACAGATTGTATGAATAAAAAATTTTATAGAGCTGCTTGAAAATGGAACTGTTGTCTTGAGAGAGAGAGTGATTTCCTCTTCACGGGAAATATTTAAGAAAGGCCACCAGGATTGCTCAACATAAGGAATAATAACTTTGGGTGGAAGGATGGCCTAGATATCTCCCAATGCCCTTCCAATTTTGAAATTCTGCAGTATTCAAGATTGGAACAACCATAAGAGGCCTTCCAAGATCCAGGATGGCTCCCAGCCCAGACATTCTTTTAAGGAGTGGAAGGCAATTTTGAAAGTGATTCTTTTCACTTGGGGACTTAGTTTACTTTAGGAACCCTCAGTGTATTCCTCTGCAACTCTCCTTAGACCCAGTAAAACTCCATATGGGATGAGATAAACCACTGACAACTGTAGTTAGCACTGTGATCCAGGGATGTTCCCAGTTTGGTCTCAAAGCTAGAGTTTCCTGGGCACATACGGGGGTAAGGAGCCTCATACTAAAGTGACTTAAGCCCCCATGACTTGTTGGTCTGGTAACATTAGAAATGTTTTGCCTTCTGCTATAAAGTAGAGTAGTGGAGCATAGACCACCTTCAGAGAAGTGACATATGGGGCCTAGAAATTTCCTCAGTTTAGGATTTTGGATTGCATTAGTCACAGCACCTCCTCCCTTTATGGCTACATTTGTCTCTAATGAAGCAGGGTAGCTGAGGTGGACATGTGCTTTTGGATTGATTTCAGCTGAAACAAATAGAGATCCCAGAACTAATTTTAAACATAATTTTAAACAATTGTCTTGATGAAGTTATTAGCAGGAGACATTTTGTAATAAGTATTTTTCAGAAAGGGTTTCCTTAGGCTTATTTTTTTTTAGGCTTATATTCTTAATAAATGTACCTATCATTGGTCTTCATTCATTGTTTAACTTTGTCCTTTTTACCAATCTCCTTCCTAGAAGCCAGGCCTGTGCTAGGGTTTTATAAGATACAGAAATGAATTAGACATGGTCCCACTCACTACTATAATAGAGGAGATAAAATTCAAAAAATAATTATAACACAAGAAAAAAACAGTTAAGTTTTAGGAGTATAATATTAATAAAGTACTATGGGAATTAGGAGGTGGGTAGGGATTATTTCTGCAACAGAGGAACAGAGAAACATCACTGGGAATGTTATGTAATTTGACCTGGCCTTTGTAAGACAGCTTATGAAGGATTTTGAATTAGAGAAGGGCATTACCCTTGGAAGAAATGATATGAACAGTGGCATGGATGCTGGAAAATTTGAGCCCTATATAGGAAATTGTATGTAGGTCAGTTTGAATAAAGGTAAATAGTGGAAAAGATGCAAGAGTAGCTTGGGTTCAAATCAGAGCATCTTGAATGTGTGGCTGATGATATGTGGACTTCATTGAATAACCCATGGGAAGCTGTGGAAGGTTTTTGAGCTGGGCATTAAGAAGACACTATCAGTGTTCTATTTAGGGCAGCAGTGGATAGATTACAAAAGGTGAAAACAGATAACAAGATATTAAATCCAGGATGAAATGACCTGTAATCTTAGCTCTGTAGGAGGCTGATGCAGGAGGATCATTTGAAAGCCCAGGAATAGGAGGTTGCTGTGAGCTGTGATGATGTCACTGCACTCTACCCAGGGTGACAGAGTGAGACTCTTGTCTCCAAAAAAAAAAGTCTGAGATGATATCGATGAGAACAGAAAGGAGGGCTTGGCGCCATAGTTCAGTGATTAGGGCACCAGCCGCATACACCAGGGCTGGCAGGTTCTACAGGCTTGCTGGGGGCCTGCTAAACAACAAATGACAACTACAGCAAAAAAATAGCTTGGTGTCATGGCAGGTGCCTGTAGTCTCAGCTACTTGGGATGCCGAGCCCAAGAGTTTGAGGTTGCTGTGAGCTGTGATGTCATAGCACTCTACTGAGTGAGTAGAATCTCACTGTGTCACCCTCAGACAAAAAAACAAAATAGAATCTCACTATGTCACCCTCAGACAAAAAAAAAACAAAACAAAGAGAGAACAGAAAAGAGGCAAGACTTTCAAGAGACTTGGAATATATCGGACTTGGCAGGAAGACCTAATCAGAGGAAAAACTAAAAGTGACTCTTGGATTTCATGAATAGGTTACAGAATAGTAAGGCAGAGAAGCATGTATAAGTAAGATCAAGAAAGGGGAGGAATGTCATTTTAAAACATGTTTATTTTGAAATGCTAGTGAGCATCTAACAGGAAATTTCCAATAGCATGAGTTTGGGACTAGATAAACAGTTGTGCAAGCCAAGACTAGAGATGAGAAGGAAGAACATGGGATTATCACTCAGGGAAAACACACACAGAGAAAAGAGAATAGGGATAAGCACAATGCTTTTGGGTAAGAGCACCTATTATGTGAAAATCACTATAGAAAATGCTTGATGTTCAACATATGCAAATCTATAAATATAGTACATCTCATAAATAGGTAAAAACAAAGACCATATGATTCTCTCAATGCAAAAAAGGTTTTTGATATTATCCAGCATCCTTTCATAATAAAAACCCTCAAGAAAATAGGCTTAGAAGGGATATCACTTAAGCTGTTAGAGACTATCTACAGCATACCCACAGCCAATATCATATTGAATGGTGTTAAACTGAAAGCGTTCCCACCCAAATCTGGAACCAGACAAGGATGCCCACTGTTGCCACTGCTATTTAGTGTTGGAAGTCCTAGCCATCGAAATAAGGCAACAGAAGGAGATCAAAGGACTTCAAATGGGAGCAGAAGAGGTCAAACTCTCCCTCTTCACAGATGATATGATCTTATACCTAGAAAACCCTAGGGGCTTAACTACAAAGCTCTTAGAAGTGATCAAGGAATATAGCAGTGCCTCAGTTTACAAAATCAATACCCACAAATCAGGAGCCTTCATATACGCCAACAATTGTCAAGCTGAGAACAAAAGTAAAGACTCTATTCCTTTTACAGTAGCACCAAAGAAGATGAAATAACCTGGGAAAAAAGCTCTATAAAGAGGATTGTGGTATATGTATACCATGAAATATTATGCAGCCTTAAAAAAGATGGAGACTTTCCCTCTTTGATATTTACATGGATGGAACTGGAACATATCCTGCTTAGTAAAGTTTCTCAGGAATGGAAAAAAATATATCCAATGTACTCAATTCTATTATGAAACCAATTTACAATCACTCACACTTTCATAGGAAGAATAGGTCATAACTATGGCCCAAAATGAAAGAGGGAGGAGGTGGGATGGAAGGGAAGGGGAGAAGTCAGATTGAGGGAGGGTGAATGGTGGGTTCACACCTATGGTGCATTATGCAAGGGTATATGTCGGATCTGTTAGTATAGAGTATAAATGTCTTAACACAATAATTAAGTAAATGAGATGAGGTATATATTACCTAGAGTGATGTAAATGTTCCTAATTCTATATGAAATCAGCACATTGTACCCCATAAATGCATTAATATATACATGATCTGTGTGTTTATGATTTAATACAAAAATAAAATAAGAAAAAAAATCAGAAAAAAGAAAGAAATTCTGAGAAAGGAAATAGCAGAAGATGTCAACAAATGGAAGAACATACTATGCTCAAGGCTGGGAAGGATCCACATCATTAAAATGTCCATACTACCCAAAGCAATCTAGAGATTTAATGCAATTTCCATCAAAGCACCAATGTCATACTTTGAAGATCTTGAAAAAAATAGTACTTCAATTCATATGGAACCAGAAAAAACCCTGAATAGCAAATACAGATTTTAGTAGGAAAAATAATTCTGGAGGCACCATGTTGCCAGACGTCAATTATATTACAAGTCTGATCAAAACACCATGGTACTGGCACAAAAATAAGAGATACAGATGTATGGAATAGGATAGAGAATCCAGAGATGAACCACCCACATATAGTCATTTAGTCTTTGAAAAGCCTTACAAAAACATGCAATGGGGAAAAGAATCCTTATTTAACAAATGGTACTGGGAGAACTGGTTATCCACATGCAGAAGACCGAAACTGGACCTACACCTCTCACCACTGACAATATTTGATTCTTATTGGATAAAAGATTTAAATTTAAGACATGAAACAATAAAAGTTGTAGAAAAGAGTGTGGGGAAACACTTGAAGATATTAGCCTGGGAAAAACCTTTATGAGGAAGACCCCCCTAGTAATTGCAGCAACACCAAAAATAAATAAATGGGACTTGATTAAGCTGAAAAGCTTTTGCACAGCTACGGGTACCACAAACAAAGCAAACAGACAGCCCTCAGAGTGGGAGAAGATTTTTGCATGTTATGAATCTGACAAAGGCCTGATAACAAGACTACAGAGAACACAAACTAAACAATAAGAAAAGTGCAAACAACCTTCTCTGTAAGTGGGCAAGTGATTTGAACAGAAACTACTCTGAGGATGACAGGTGAATGGCCAACAAACACATGAAAAAATTCTCATCAAGCATTACAGAAATACAAATCAAAACCACTCTAAGATATCACCTAACCCTAGCAAGATTAGCTCACATCACAAACTTCCAAAACACCAGATGCTGGCATGGCTGTGGAGAGACAGGAACACTTCTACACTGCTGGTGGGGTTGAAAACTAATACAGTTCTTTTGGAGAGAAGTATGGAGAATACTCCAAGATCTAAATGTAGTCCTTCCATTTGACCCTGCAATACCATTACTGGGTATCTACCCAGAAGAACATGAATCATTTTCCCACAAAGTCATTTGCATTTGAATGTTTATCGTAGCTCAATTCATAATAGCCAAGTCGTGGAAACAACCTCAGTGCCCATCAGTCCATGAATGGATTAACAAACTGTGGTATATGTACACCATGTAATATTGTGCAGCCATTAAAAAATATGGAGACTTTAGGCTCAGCGCCTGTGGCTCAACAGGTTAAGGTGCCAGCCACATACACCTGAGCTGGCAGGTTCGAATCCAGCCCAGGCCCGCCAAACAACAATGGTGGCTGCAACCTAAAAATGTTTGGGCGTTGTGGTGGGCGCCTGTGGTCCCAGCTACTTGGGAGGCTGAGGCAAGAGACTCGCTTGAGCCCAGGAATTGGAGGTTGCTGTG
>CAUYON010149398.1:0-18966 GCA_963573935.1 Arctocebus calabarensis
AGTATCAATGTCTTTATATAGTGATCAAGAAAATGCCATGAAGGCTATCTCTAACAGTATGATCAAAATATTTCTGATTGTATATGAAGCACATTCTGCCCTATGATTGCACCAATGTACACAATTATGATTTAATAAAATCGCTTAAAATAAATAAAAACAAAAAGAGAAATTTTTCACTGAAGAACAAGGTTAAGAATTACAGAGAACTTCTCATCAGAAATTATGCAAGCAAGAAGAAAATGGGGTAAAATATTTAAAGTTGTTGACAGAAAGCCCCCCACAAACCTCAAATTATGTATCCAGCAAAACAGTTCTTTAAAAATGAGGGGAGAATTAAAAATTGCTTGTAAACAAACAAAGGAAAATCATTTTCAGCAGACTTTCTTTGCAAGAAATGTTAAACTCATTTTTTTCAAGCAAAAGGAGAATAATATATGTCAGAAATGTGAACCTACCTGCTTTAGTCTGGTTGTGATTCTATAAAGAAAATACCCGAGGCTGAGTAATTTATAAAAACAAGTGGATTGTTCGGCTTATGGCTCTGCAAGCTGCATAAGAAACATGATTCTAACTTCTGCATTTGCTGAGGGCTTCAAGGAGCTTGAGCAAGTATGTCACATGCAGGAGAGGGAGGAGGTGGTGCCAGGTTCTGTTAAACCACGAGTCTCACATAAGCTGACAATCGGGGGAAGACAGCAGGCCATTCGTGAGGGGTCCACTCTCGTGACCCAAACACCTCCCTCAGGCCCACACCCAATACTGGGGATCAGATTTCAACATAAGATGTGAAGGGACCAAGTATCTAAACCATATCCTTACCTAAAGAAAAAACTATATGTTTAGAGAAAGAATCAAAGGAAGTACAATAAAATTTTTCTTTTTTTTAATTTGTAATTGATCTAAAGATAGCTTTTTATTTAAAGAAACAAATGTAACAATATATTAGGTTGCTATGTACTATAGAATATCAATAAGTAAAATAGATGACAACAATTTCACCAGTGATGAGACCAAGAAATTGGGAAAATATTTTTTTTTTTTAAGAGGCAGAATCTCACTCCATTGCCCTACGTAGAGTGCCATGGTGTCACAGCTCACAGCAAACTCCAGCTCTTGGGCTTAGGTGATTCTCTTCCCTCAGCCTCCCCAGTAGCTGGGTCTATAGGCACCCGCCACAACACCCAGCTATTTTTTGTTGCAGTTTGGTTGGGACTGGGTTTGAACCCGCCACCTTTGGTATATGGGGACAGCGTCCTACTCACTGAGCCACAGGCACCACCCAGGGAAAACATTGTTATATGGTACCTGCACTACACATGAAGTCTAATAATGGGATTTAAAAGTGGGCTAAAGTTAGTTTAAAATGTGTATCATGATGATATTGTGACAATCTTTTCAAAATGTGTATCAAACAACAAGATGTATTTTGGATGTGCATGTTAAATAGATACAATTTTTATTTGGTAATTGTACCGCAATAAAGTTGAAACTGTAAGCTTGAAACAAACCAGAAAAAAGCTTTAAAAATAAGTCTAATTTATATTCAAAGAGAGAAGACAAAATAAAATCACAAAACAAATATTTAATTAAAACCACAGAAGGAAGAAATGGTATAGGTAAAACAAATTTAAAAGGGAACAAAATCAACAAGTAAAAAACAGATACAAATCTAGTAGATGTTAATCTAACTACATCAATAAAAATCTGGTGGCTATTATTCTAACTACATCAATAATTACTTTAAATGTGAATTCAAATTATTTTAAATATTAATGGTCAAAATACACCATAATTATCAGAATGGATAAAAGGAAAACAAAATATAACTACATGTTGTCTATAAGAAATTCACTTTAATTATATAAACTAAGGTTAAAAAGCAAAGAAATGGAAAAGATATAGCACGTTAACACCGGTCAAAAGAAAGTTGGAGTCGTTATATTAATTTCAGACAAAGAAGACTTCAGAAAAAGGAAGATTAGGGTGGTGCCTGTAGCTCAAAGGAGTAGGGTGCCAGCCCCATATGCCAGAAGTGGCAGGTTCAAACCCAGCCCCAGGCAAAAACTGCAAAAAAAGAAAAAAAAAAAAAAAAAAGGAAGATTATTGGGAATATATAGGGCTATAAAGATAAAGGGTTAAATTTTCCAAGAAGACATAATTTTTAATGTATATAAACATCCAAATAAATGAGGTAAAAACTAGTAGAACTGAAAGGAGAAATATAGACTGTCCCCAGAGTTGTCCCTAATACATAGGGAAAATGGAAATTATAGCTAAATGTACCTTTATTTACAGATATTCATTACAGAAGCTTACAAAATGCTTACAAAATATTCTCTATGTGTTGGCCACCTCTTTGTAAAAATGTTTAATGAAGATTTTGTAAATAAAGGCACATGTAGCTATAATTTCCCATTTTCCCTATGTATAGTGATTTTAAGGGCAACTTTTGGGACATCCCATAGACAAATGACTATTAGAGTTGAAGACTCAACAGGTTTCTTCTGATAGTAATTGGAAGACAAAGCAGACAGGGTGTTAGTAAGACTATAGTTAAATCCAGTGATATTAATCAACTTGATCTAGCTGACATTTATAGAATATGTCAGCCCACAACTGCACAATACATACCCTTTGCAGTTCATGCAGAACATTGACCAACGTAGACCACATTCTGAGCCATAAAACAAATCTTTAAAAAATTAAAAGAAGAGGGAGCCACGTCTGGCTCAAAGGAGTAGGGCGCCAGCCCCATATGCCAGAGGTGGCGGGTTCAAACCCATCTCCCAGCCCCAGCCCCAGCCAAAAACTGCAAAAAAAAAAAAAAAACTTAAAAGAAGAAAAATGGTACCAAGTATGTTCTTACACCACAATAAAATTAAACTAGATTTCAATAACAGAAAGATAGTGGGGCAATCTCAGATATGTAGATATTAAATAAAATTCTTCTAAGTAACCCATGAATCAAAAAGCTAGTATCAAGAAAAAAAAAATTTGGAATGGAGGAAACTATAATTCATCAAAATTAGCAGGACATAGTGAAAGCAGAGATATATGTTAGATGGATTTAGTAGCGAAAATAAGAAGATCAAAAATTTACAATCTAAATCTCATTCTTAGGATAGTAAAGAAACATGAGCAGTTTGAGCCTAAAGCCAGCGAAAGAAAGAAGTAATGTGAACTGAACTAAACTGCGATCCACTCACCTTCTGCAGGAAAGCCAGACACTAAAGTCAGGGGTTGCGGCCCAGAAACAAAGGCGTTTGTATTCCCTGGCACCATGAAGGGAACAGGCAGCTAACATTTAAAACCCAAACTCCAAGATGGCTTGCACACCATGCTTTTTGAAGGCAGGAGTACATTTTAGGCAGGCAAAATTTTAAATCGGTACATGGAGGTTATATATTGCTTTGGCCTCAAAAGGCAGAATATCCTGAAATGGGGGCCGGTGGGATCGTAGGTGGATTCAGAGATTTTTGGATTAGAGGAAAGAAATGTTAAGATGGGTGTGACCTTCTCCGGGGCCTCTCAGGTAGAAATGAAGAACAAAGTATGGTGGTCGGAGTTTATTTCCTCACTTCTCCCTTTTCTGTACTTTTCACCTAGTGGGCTTTCTGAAACATAGCTCAAGATCATATGTTAAGATGTCATCTTTCAGTTTCCATAGGGAAGAAAAATACGTTGTGGCTCTGGCTTGCCTGGAGAGCAACTGTTATTCCTTTTGGTTTTTAAGGCAAGCTTGATGCCTGGAATTTCTCCTGAAGACACTGAAAATTTTTGTTTTATTTCCACACTTGGGGGCCTGGCAGGCCCCTAGAAGGAATCCCTGTTCTGTCTCAATAATGAAAATCATTTTGGGGCGGTGCCTGTGGCTCAGCGAGTAGGGCACCATCCCCATATACCAAGGGTGGCGGGTTCAAACACGGCCCCAGCCTAACTGCATCAAAAATTAGCCAGGCATTGTGGCGGGCGCCTGTATCCCAGCTACTCGGGAGGCTGAGGCAAGAGAGTCGCCTAAGCCCAAGAGCTGGAGGTTGCTGTGAGCTGTGAGTTCACAGCACTCTACTGAGGGTGATAAAGTTACACTCAGTCACTACCCCCCCCAAAAAAATGAAAATTATTTTTACTGAAATCAATGACTTTCAAGAAAGAAAAAATATAGAAAACCAACAAACTCAAAGGTGGTTTTTCGAAAAGATTAATAAAATTGACATAAACTTCTTGCCAGACAGAGAGAAAGAGAGAGAGAAGGGAAAAGAAAAGGAAAGAAAAAATGAATATAAGAATTGAAGGATGAATCTACCACTACTGATTCCATGGACGTTAAAAGTATAGTAAGATGATGCCAAGAACAAATCTGATTAGTTAAATTAAATGCACTAATTTCTTAAATGACACAAACTATCAAAACTCAAGCACAGAGAAATTAATAACCAGAAAATACCTATATCTTTCTATTAAGGAATTTAAACCAATAATTGATAGTATTTCAAATAAGAAAGCACCAGGCTAATGTTTCATTTCTATCAAATCCATAATGATAAAAAAAAAAAACCCACACCTTCTCTGCAAGAAATGTTAAGATTTTTAAAATAACATTTGAAATTTACTTCTCCTATGAGACCGGATTACCAACCACAACATCAAAATCAGATAACAAGGAAAACTATAGCACAATATTGCTCATAAATGAAGCTACCAATAATCTCAAAGAAAATGTCAGCAAAGCAAATCCAACTATGTATAAAGTGAATTATATACCATGCCAAGTAAACTTTATTTGAACTGTGCAAGGCTGATTCAATATTTAAAAATCAATGTAATTTTCCACATCAATAATTATAGAAGAAAAATCATAGTCACATTAATTAACACAAAATAAATGTTTAACAAAATCTAATATCCACTCATGGAAACTAACTCCTGCAAACAAAAAAATAAAGGAGAACCTCCTCAAATTTATAAAGAGCAATATAAAAACCCACAGCTAACATCATACTTAATGAATGCTCTCCAAAAAAACTAGAAAAAAGAAATAAAAGATATGCAAATTGGAAAGAAAATAAACTGCCTTTATTCACAGATAGCATGCCCACCGATGTTGACCATCCCAAAGAATAAAAAAAGGAATAAAGGGGTACTTACAGCAAGGTTGAAGGATGTACGATCAACACAGTCAAATCTCGTCATTCACAGTGTCATTTTCCTTGGGGTCACTGTGAACACTGACAGTAGCTATTGAGTTCCTGTTCCTACAGGAAATACAAAGTTCTGTTTCTTCAAGCTTTTGTTCATAACATTTACATCAACTGACCAAGACAAAAGCTTGTTTTGTGTGTATACTTCTCAGAAATAGTTAACTACGTACAGCGTTTCTTACTAATCACTAGCTGATCAGTGTCGGACATGCTCATGATTCTGGGCAATGTGATCATAAATCTCTTTGGCTTTCAGCCTTACAACAGTGGTATCTATTACTCTAATTTTTCATTTAGTCACCGGCTCACAAATTCTTAAATTTAGGTATTTTCTATCTTTTTCATAACTTCATCAAACACTGTACAGATAGATGTTTCTTTAGCAACTTCCAGAGTTAGTCTCCCATACAAAATAGGTTTATTTACTCATCATTTATTTCAGGATGTATCTCATTTTTTATTTATTAACATTAAATTCAAAGCCAATAGCACTATACAAATTATGCTTAAATGAAATTTATCTAACACGTTTTGAAATACTAGACATCACTTCATAACTATGTTTGGATGTGATTTAAACAGGGGGAAAAAAGCGCAAAGATGCAAAAACAAATGTGTCACACTAAATAGACTGCAAGAAGGACATTTGTTTATAATATAAGAGCTTATCAGCAAGGTGGCACGTCACCTTGTTCAGCCTCTGCTGGAATATGTGATTTATGTGGCTCAATTTGTTTCATGTTCTGTATATACACCCACAGTGACCATGAAAGAACATCCAGTATTTATTCTAAGAACACAGATAAATTCTAGTGAGTAGACAAATTTGCGAGCAGAAATTTTGCAAATATGGGGACTAATAAGAATTAACTTTGCCCAAGTTGCTGCTTTCCTGCATACCAGCTAGACACAGACCTTTCATAAAAGTTAGGTCAAAGAGGATCAGAGACTTAATTAATTGCCAAACACAAAACCCCAAAATTTCTAGAACAAAACACAAAACAAAATCTAAAGTAAATTGCATTTGATGAAGAGGTTTTAGATACAACATTAAAAGCACAATACATGAAGAAAATCTTTGTAAGGTGAACTTCAGGGGGTTAAAATCTTCTATTCCACAAAAGATACTGCTGACAGAAGAAGGGGACAAACAAATGACTAGTTCTGAAAATTGTTGCAAACCACTTATCTGGTAACGGGTTCAGATCCATAATATACAAAGAACTTTTACAGCTCAACAATAGGGAAACAAGAAACTAAATTTTAAAATGGGCAAAGGTTTTTAAGAGACACCTCAACAGAGAAGATATGCAAATGAAAATAAGCATATGAAAAAACAATCAACATTATTTGTCACCAGGGGAATGCCAGATATAGTAACGGACAATACTACACACCAATCAGAATGACTAAAGTCAAAGCAACTGAAATTCTCATTCTGGTGAGCATGCACGATGTCACAGACGCCTTGAAAGGCAATCTGGCGCTTTCTTACACAGAAGACAACATGGGCATGTTTACAGTCGTCTTATTCATGACCACATTAACAGTTGCCACAGGGCAGGAAGGCGGGGGCAGGGAGAGGCTGTCGGTGTACCCCAAGGGAGCCTTGAAGTGATGAAACAGTAAATAATAACAAAAGATATTCTGCCACTCAGGAGAAAAAAAACATAAACAGGAAGCATCAAAATGGAATGTCAGAGATACCAACAGTCAAACTTAGTACTTGAGGAAATTAGGAGATTCATAATTAAAAATTAGCAAATAGAATCTAGAAACACATAGATGGGATAATAATGCTACAGATGATACATCCAAAACTCTTCGAAAACTCCAAGACAGGATGAAGCGTATATGAAGGGATGTCATATTCACACTGTGGAGAAATGAAGGTTAAAAACATTAACTTAAAGTAGTCAGAGGAAGAAAAAGAAACCCAACACACACACGAACACAGAGAAGGTAAGAATGTTAATTGACTTCACTCTCACCAAAAATAAAGGAAGCCAGAATACAGTGAATGATATCTTTAAAGTGTTAAAAGAAAATAAGTTAACTGTTGTGTCAGTCTTTCAAAATGAATGAGGTCATAAAGATATTTTCAGACAGACAAGAGCTGAAAAAACTAATCTCCAAAAAAACTATCCTAAAAATGCTAAAAGAATTTCTATAGGTTTAAGTGCATTGATATCAGATTAAAAAACCCAACTTTATAAGAAATAAGGAATATCAGAAAGAGTAAATTTAAAAAATTTTTAAATTTTTTACATCTAAAAGAGAAAGAGGAAAAAAAATAATAAAATACATGGATTTATGGAATATGTGCAATTAAAATATATGCTAACAATACTATAAAGGGCAAAGGGTAATAATTGGAAATATATTGTCATAAATATCTGAAACTGTGAAATTTGAGGTAGATTGTGGTAACAAGTGTATATATTGTACCTGTGTAAGCAATTACTTAAAAAGAATAAGCCATGGATAAAAAATTTATTAGAAGAAATAAAATAGAATACTAAAAGAAATAGAATACTATATCATGACAAGGTGTTTATTTCTGGAATGCAAAATTGTCTCACCTTCAAGAATGAATGTACTTTACCATATTAATATAAAGGAATTAAATTATGTGATCATCTCAATGTAATCAATATTTAATATAAATCATATGTAAATAAAAAAATATTTAATATAAAGCAACATTTATTCATCCTATATAAAGAATATAAAGAACATTTTAGAAAACTATGAATAGAAGGAAACTTATTATTCTAGTCTATTCTCCATGTCATACTTTAACCCAAACTATTGAACACCCTAAGAGCAAGGCAAATAAAATATCTCTGCTTTTACCTCTTCTGTCCAACACTGCATGGGAAATGCTAGAATGTAAAAAAGAAAAAACAAAGAAAGAAAGAAAGAACCAGGCACAAAGAGTAAGAATTAGGAAAATTAGAAGTTTTAAAAGGAGAAGTAAATTGTCTTTATTCATACATGACATGATTGGAAATGTAAAACTCCAAGGAATCTGAAAATAATCTAAAAAATATACACAGAGAGCTCAAATTAATCAATAAGAAAAAACAACCCCATTTCTTTGTGGACAACAGATTTGAACCACATAGCCTACAAACACATGAAAATATGCTCACCATCTTTAATCATCAGAGAAATGCAAATCAAAACCACTTTGAGATATCATCTAACTCCAGTAAGATTAGTCCACATAAAAAAAATCCCCAAACTACAGATGTTGGCTCGAATGTGGAGATAAAGGAACACTTCTACACTGCTGGTGGGAATGCAAGCTAATGCGACCTTTTTGGAAAGAAGTTTGGAGAATACTCAGGAACTAAAAGAGGACCTACCAATTTATCCTGCAATTCCCTCTACTAAGTATTTACTCAGATGATCAAAAATCATTTTACAACAAAGAAATCTGCACCAGAATGTTTATTGAAACCCAATTCATAATTGCCAAGACATGGAAACAGCCCAAGTGCCCATCAACCCATGAATGGATTAACAAATTGTGGTATATGTACATCATGGAATACTATGCAGCCATAAAAAGATGGAGACTTCACATCTTTTATGTGAACATAAAAGAACATATTCTTCTTAATAAAGTATCTCAAGAATGGAAAAAAAAGTATCCAATGTACTCAATACTACTATGAAATGAGTGTACAATCACCTACACGTTCATAGGAGTGGTAAAACATAACCATTCCATAAAGAAGAAGGGAAAAGAAAATAGAGGGGAGGAGATGGGAGAGGCTGGAGGAAGGAGGGTTTTGGGGGGGATCCAACCCAATGTGCATAATGCAATGATACATTTTTATACTGGTAAGGATAGAATATGAATGTTTCTGCCACAACAAATCAGGAAGCAAGGAGATGGTTATGCTAATCAGTTAGATGTAGGCATTCTACATTGTATATCAAATCAGCACATTGTACCCCATAAATGCATTAATGTACATGGTTATGATTTGATAAAGTATTTTTTAAAAATTCTAGAATGAGAAGTAGAAGTATTTCTTCCTTTCTCTCTTTGTCTCTCTCTTTTTTTTTTAGATAGAGTTTCACCCTGTCACCTTAGGTAGAGTGCAGTGGCATCATAGCTCACAGCAACCTCAAATTCTTGGGTTCAAGTGATCCTCTTGCCTCAGCTCCCAAGTAGCTGGGACTACCAGCTCATGCTACAAAGGCCAGCTAGTTTTTCTTTTCTTTTTTTTTTTTTTTGAGTAGAGACAAAGTCTTGCTCTTGCTCTGGCTGGTCTGGAACTCCTGATTTCAAGTAGTCCACCCGCCTCAGCCTCTCAAAGTGCTAGGATTACAGGAGTGAGCCACTGTGCCTGACTAAAAGTACTGCTTTTGTATATAAGTAACAATTAAATAGGAAATTGAATTAAGTAAATAATATCATTTATAATAGCCAAAAATTCAAGTACATGGAAATACATTTAATAAAAGATGTGTAAGATATCTAAGTGTAGGAAAATTAAAGATCTAAACAAATTGAGATGTGCACCATGCCCATTGATTTGAGGATTCAATATTGTAATTATTATATTTTTCCTTATCTTAAGCTATAGATTCAAACAATCTCAAGGAAATCCAAGCAGATGTAGTTGTCAAAATTGATAAGCTACTTCTAAAATGTGTATGGAAATGCACATTTCCATATGGATGACCAAAGCATTTTGAAGCTATAAAGTCGGAAAATTTTCATTGCCTTATTTCAGCACACAGCATAAAATCAGCCAATTAGTTATTGGTCTAAGGAGAGACAAATTGTACCTGGAAAGAGAGAGAACCTAGAAATAGATCCATACCTGTGGAGTTAATTGATTTACAATATGATCCTATTTAAATCTAAGTCTTTTCAATATATGATGCTAGAATACCTGAATATCTTCATGGGGAAAAAACGAATCATCACCCCTTTCTTATGCCTTGCTTGAAAATCGATTTGAGATGAATCATATATCTAAATTTAAGATCTAAAATTATAAATATTCTCAAAGAAAATCTTAAAATAATATTTTATATACTTAGAGCAAGCAAAAAAATAAAAATATGGATAAATCTCGAAGATACATTGTGTTAAAGAAACCAAACACAAAAGTATTCATATTATATGATGCCATTTGTATGATGTTCCAGAACAGACAAAAATAATCTCTGGACACAGAAATCAGAGCAACAGCCTTTTTGGGAGAAGAATACTGACCGGGAAGTGGCCCGCGGAATGTTGGAGGGGAGACAGAAATGTTCTGTACTTTGATTTCCATGGCATTAGAGGGGTATAAACATTTGTCAAAGTTCATGAAGTCTTATGCTGTATGTAAATAATGCCACATTAAACAACCAGCAGGAATACCCTAGCTGTTGATCCAAGGACCACGTCTCTCGTCTGAAATATCAAAGTGAACTTAGTCAGCGAGGTGAATCGTGGTTTCTCAGTCTCCTTAGCAAAGTATCTCTAGAATGGAAGAAAAAGTATCCAATGTATAAACCCCTAATATGAGACAAATTCTTTATCGTTCAAGTGAAGGCTACAACCCATTTTATTGCACAGGAAGATGGGGAAAGGGGAGAGGGAGGGAAGGGGGAGATGGGACAAAGGGTGAGATCACATGTGTGGTACATATTCGGAGGGTCAGGAGAAAACTTCTAAATACAGATCAAAAATGTTTTCATGTAGTAAACGAGAAAATATCATGAATGGTATGTCAATCACGTTGATAAAATATATTTTTTCTTTTTCCTCTTCTTTTCTTTCTTTTCCCACCCTTTGTTTGCTGAGGGCAGCTGTGACACAGTGGTGCTCTGGCAAGTAGACCACAGCAGTAGCCTGGCTCAAAGAGGCCAGAATAACTTTTTACTCTTGGCCTCAGGAACAAAGTAGTAGAAAGATCATGCTGAAGAACTTTTCTACTTTTCTTACTTTTTTTTTCTTCCTTATTCAATTTACTCTTCTTGGTTTTTGTGTTTGCTCTTTTCCTTCTCTTCCCATTTTTTGGCAGAGGAAGAGTCTGGCTGTGGACAGATAAATAAGGAGTGCCTACTTTTGAGGAACACACCCAGCTCAGCTCCTCACAACCCTTGAGGTATGGATGTGGCCTTAGCACCTTGCAGAACAATAACATCTCTATCACTCTCAACCTTCCTTCTTGTCCTCTATCTCACCTGTCCATTTTCTTCTGTTAATTGCCCTTCCCCAAACTTTTGCCTTTCTTTCTCTCTTTTGCTTTCTTCCTACTCTTCCTCCCCTTTTTATTTTTATTTTTTTGTCTTCTTTTTCTCCTTTCCTCTTGCTTCTCTTTCCTTGCAGTAACCCTTCTCTGCCTTCTGACCCAATGTCAAAAGGCCTCTTCCTCACCTAAACTATAAGACTAGGTAACTTGAAGCAAAGTAGGAAGTGAGAAAGAAGAGGTGCACAAAGAAGTGAACATTAAGAAAGCACACATGAGGAGGAACCAAAAGAAAAATTCAGGCACCATGAAATTAGAGCCAACCAAATTAGAGCAACTACTCAAAGGGACCATGAGGCAATTCTGAAAGAAGTCTCCTCCTATAAAGAATTAATGGAGTTGACAAAGGGACTTTAAAATATGGATGATGAAGACAATAAAGGGATTGGAAGAGAAAATGGAAAGACAGAACCAAAAGTCAGATGAGAGATATGTAGAATATACAAAAGATATGGAGGAGCTTAAAGAAATGAAGGAGACCATCAGGAAATGTAAAGAAGGAGGGGAAAGTATCAAAAATAGATTAGACCATAGAGAAAAATAACATCAGAGCTAGCAGATAAAGTCTTTGAATTAACACAGGTAGTAACAGAGTCAGAAAAGAAGGGAGAGAAAACAGAGCAGGTGCTTAGAGAACTACAAAATGCCATGAAGCATTCAGACATACAGGTAATAGGAATCTCTGAAGGGGAAGAACCTTGTCCTGAAGGTATGGATGCCCTACTGGGGACTATTATAAACAAAAGCTTCCCAAGTTTTACTAAAGATCCTGACACACTTCTTTCAGATGGCTATAGAACCCCAGGTCATCTCAACTCTAACATAATCTCTCCAAGACACATTTTAATGAGCCTGGCCAAAGTCAAGATAAAGGAGACAATCCTGCAAGGAGCTAGAAATAAAAAAACAATTGACCTACAAGGGCAGAACCATTAGTTTGACAGCTGACTTTTCAACTGAAACCTTCCAAGCCAGGAGAGCATGGTCATCCACCTTCAACATCCTTTTTATTTTATTTTATTTATTCTTTTTCCGTTTATTAAGTCATATATACATAGATCATGAATACATTTATGTCTTTGTGGGATTCAATGTGTTGATTTTTTGTACAAAATGGAGTGCTTTCATTTGGCAACCTTAAACTCCTGGAGAGGAAAGAGTAGGAAGAAAGCAATGGAACAGACGAGATGGAGGACAAAGGATCCTACTGTCTCCGTCTCCAGAGTACTGGGACTATAGGTACATGCCACAATGTCTAGCTAATTTTTCAACTTTTAGTAGAGACAGGGTCTTGCTTTGTTTAAGGTGATCTAGAATGCCTGATCTCAAGATATCCTCCCCAATCTCAGCCTCCCAGAATGCTAGGATTACAAGTGTGAGTCACCGTGCCTTTTAAAAGACTTTCATATGTAACTTTGAAATCTTTTTCTAACAGATTTGCAGCTTCTTCATTCAGGATCTTGCTGTGCAGCTTATTAAAAATGCCAAGTTCATAAATGGCTTTAGGGTCTATTTCTCATCCTAAATCTTCTAGTTGGAAGTTAGACAAATAGCAGATGAAGAGGTGAACCTGATTTTGGTGTTTTTCCTAAGTAAATGTTTCTAAATTTCTAAGTAGCACTGACAGCAATTTTAAAACTTTTTATTCAAATTCTGGTAAAGAGATTCAACAGTCTTATCACATCAACCACACTGATGGAAATCCTACAATTCATCACTGTGTTTCTGTAGAAAACTACACCCCACAGGACTTAGAGGTGTCAGCACTTGATGAGATCCCCAAAACAGCCTGACACATGCAAAATCCATGTAACAGTCCAGAAGGCTACTGCTAGTAGTACTAGTTACTGCTACCTAGTGCTCTGGCTTCTCATGTCATCCTCCACCTGTTTCAAGGTCTGTTATTGAGAAGTGTAAACTGTTGATCCTTTATCATCTATTGGGTTCAGGCTGAACTTCCATGGGAATCTCAAGTCCTCCCAGAGAGGCTATATTCTTTTGAAATACTATTTAGTTCATCTGTAGTTTTTCTTTTCTTTTCCCTTTCCTTTTCTTTTCCTTCTATTTTGTTTTTCTTCTACTTTCTTTTTTTTGAGACAGAATCTCACTCTACTGCCCTGGGTAAAGTGCCCTGGCATCATAGATCACAGCAACCTTAATCTCTTGGATTCAAGAGATCCTCTTGCGTAAGCCTCCTGAGTAGCTGGGACTACATGTGTCTGCTATGATGCCTAGCTAGTTTTTTTTGTTTGTTTGTTTGTAGTAGAGATGAGGTTTTCCTCTTGCTTAGGCTAGTTTCAAACCTCAGAACTCATGCAGACCACCCACCTCAGCCTCCCGGACTACTAGGATTACATGTGTAAGCCACCATGGCCAGTGTATAGTTTGTCTGATATTTATAACATCAATATTTTCTTAAAAGATATTTCCTAAAAGATACATTTTTTCAATTTTGATTGAACTTGCATTTTCTGTCCTCAATAGCTCTGTGATGTCCCTGTTTTTTAGAGAGAAGGAGGAAGTTGAGGCAGAGAAAGGTTCAGAGTTAATTCCAGGTGGCCCAGCTCCTGAGTGGCTGGGGTTTGGCCTTTTGTGAGCTGGCTCTGAGCCTGCCCTTTGACCCACTGTGCCATGTTGGCGAGTGGGTCTCCAGAAGCCACTGACTGTTTTGGAGTAGGGATGAACTGTGGAGAAAGGGGAGTCTGGACGTTTAGGATACAGGACACTCAAGGAAAAGTCATGGGAACATGGCATCCTCTCTGCTGATATGCCCGTGTCCAGGAGGGAGGCATCAGCTGCCTGCCCGTGGATAAATTCAGGCTTTTCCTGAGGGTGACAATGGAAGGCTGTTTTTCCTTTTCATGAAAAGCAATTCTGATTCCATGGGAGGGAGCTAAGATTAAACCCTGCAGTCAGCCTCAGCCTGAGAGTAGTGGCCTGGTGTCTGGCGGCTCTGGCAGCAGAAGGACTCATTAAAACTTTAGGCCAGTGCTACAGTAACTTAAAGAGCAAGAAGAAGTGAAAGGAAAATTAGGGTAAGGAAACAGATACAAGAAAGTACTCATGAGGAAGAATCAGCAGGAAAATCCTGACAACATGAAATCCCAGGCCAGAGGCTTGGCGCCTGTGGCTCAATGGGCTAAGGCACCAGCCACATACACCTGAGCTGGCAGGTTCGAATCCAGCCTGGGCCCGCCAAACAACAATGATGGATGCAACCAAAAAATGGCCGGGCATTGTTGTGGTGCCTGTAGTCCCAGCTACTTGGGAGGCAGAGGCAGGAGACTCGCTTGAGCTCAGGAATTGGAGGTTGCTGTGAGCTGTAATACCACAGCACTCTATCCAGGGTGACAGCTTGAGGCTGTGTCTCAAAAAAGAAAAAAGAAATCCCAGGCCAGAGTAGCCCCTTCTGGGATCGTGAGATAGCTACTGCAGAAGATTCCTCCTATAAAGAAATGTTAGAAATGACAGAAGGGGAATTTAAAATGTGGATAATAAAACAATAAAGGAAATTGATGAGAAAGTGGAAAACAATCAAAAAGCACTGAAAGAAATTGCTGAGAACGTGGATAATAACCAAAAGGAAAGTCAAAAACAGAATCAAATAAGAGATGAGCAATACGAAGAATATAAAAAGGATATAGCAGAGCTGAAGGAACTGAAGCAATCAATTAGGGAACTTAAAGATGCAATAGAAAGTATCAACAACAGATTACATCATGCAGAAGACAGAATCTCAGAGGTAAAGGATAAAACTCTTGAGACAACTTGGATAGTTAAAGAGGCCGAAAAGAAAAGAGAGAAAGCAGAACGTTCACTGACAGAATTATGGGACTTTATGAAGCATTCAAACATATGAGTTATAGGTATCCCAGAAGGGGAAGAAGAATGCCCCAGAGGAATGGACGCCATTCTAAAGGATATTATAAATGAAAATTTCCCAAATATCACCAAAGATTCTGACATACTCCTTTCAGAGGGATATCGGTCCCCTGGTTGCCTCAACTCAAATAGAACTTCTCCAAAGCACATTGTGATGAATTTATCTAAAGTCAAGACAAAAGAAAAGATCTTGTAAGCTGCCAGGAGTAAGCACCAACTGACCGACAGGGGCAAACCTATCAGGGTGACCACAGACTTCTCTAATGAAACTTTTCAAGCTAGAAGACAATGGTCATCTATCTTTAACCTATTTAAACAGAACTATTTCCAAGACAGAATTCTATATCCCACCAAGCTAAGCTTTAAAATTGACAGAGAAATCAAATCTCTTATTGATATGCAAACATTGAGGAAATTTGTCACAACAAGACCAGTTTTACAGGAAATATTTCAACCTGTCCTACATACTGACCAGCACAATGGACCTTCAGCAAAATAAAACCCAGAAAATATAGGACATAACCCAGTTTCCCCAATGATGCAAAAGACAAAACTAACCAATGAACTTTCACAAAATACAATGAATAGAACGTTGCCACACTTGTCAATTATCTCAATAAATGTCAATGGCTTGAATTCTGCACTAAAGAGGCATAAATTGGCTGATTGGATTAAAAAACACAAGCCATATATTTGCTGTCTGAAGAAAACAAACCTTACATCAAAAGACAAATTAAAACTCAGAGTTAAGGGTTGGAAGTCAATTTTTCAGGCAAATGGAACTCAGAAAAAAAGAGGGGTTGCCGTCTTATTCTCAGATACATGTGGATTTAAAGCAACTAAAGTTAAAATTGATAATGATGGCCACTTCATATTGGTTAAGGGAAAAATACAACAAGTAGACATTTCAATTTTAAACATTTATGAACCCAATTTGAATGCTCCCAGATTCTTGAAACAGACCTTGCTTAGTCTGAGCAATACGATATCCTATAACACCATAATAACAGGGGACTTTAACATCCCTCTCTCAGAGCCGAACAGATCCTCTAAACAGAAATTAAATAAAGATGTTAGAGATTTAAATGAGACTTTAGAACAACTGTGCTTGATAGATGTATATAGCACACTCCATCCAAAAGATATAGAATATTGTTCTCATCATCCCATGGAACATTCTCCAAAATATTCCTAGTCATGGGCCGTATAGGTTGCCAGCTGCAAGCTGTGGGTTGCAGGGACTGGGCGTGAACTGCTGGCCATGGGCTGTGGATCTCAAAAGCCAGGTGGGGAGCTGGAGGGCAGAATCACTGGCTGTGGGCCGCAGGAGCCGGGGTAGCACAGGAACCCTGTGGGGTGCTGAAGCTGCCCACCTAGGATCATATCCTAGGACACAAAAAAACCCTCAGCAGGATCAAAAGAATTGAAATTCTACCTTGCATCTTTTCAGACTACAAGGCACTAAAAGTGGAACTCAACTCCAACAAAAATGCTCAACCTCACACAAAGGCATGGAAGTTAACCAACCTTATGCTGAATGACACTTGGATGCAAGACAAAATAAAAAAGGAAATCATTAACTTCCTAGAGTATAGCAACAATGAGGACACAAACTACCAAAAATAATGGGATACAGCAAAAGCAGTCCTGAAAGGAAAATTTATCACTTTAGAAGCCTACATGTGAAAAACAGAAAGAGAGTGTATCAACAAAATCACAAGCCATCTGATGGAATTGGAAAAAGAAGAACAATCTAAGCCTAAACTCAGCAGAATAAAAGAAATATCCAAAATTAAATCAGAGATCAATGGAATTGAAAATAAAAGAATCATTCAGAAAATTAATGACACAAGGAATTGGTTTTTTGAAAAAATAAATAAAATTGATAAGCCTTTGGGCAGACTAAATAGAAATAAAAAGGTAAAAATCTCTAGTAACCTCAATCAGAAATGATAAAAGGGGTAGAACAACTACAGAAATACAAGAGATTATGAAACCAGAAACTTTATGCCCAGAAATTTGACAATCTGAATGAAATGGATCAATATTTAGAATCACACCTTCTCCCTAGACTCAGCCCAGATGAAGTAGATCTCCTGAACAGACCAATTTCAAGCACTGAGACCTGAGAAACAAAAAATCTCCCAACAAAAAAATGCCCTGGTCTGGATGGCCTCACACCAAAATTTTATCAAACTTTCAAAGAAGAGCTTATTCCTATACTACAGAAATGACTCCAAAAAATTAAGGAGGAAGGAATCTTCCTCAATACATTCTATGAAGCAAATATGACCCTGATACCAAAAAAAGGTGAAGACCCAACTAAAAAGGAGAATTTCAGACCAATTTCACTAATGAATATTGATCCAAAAATTCTCAACAAAATTGCAGCGAATAGATTATAGCTTATCATCAAAAAAGTCATACATCATGATCAAATAGGTTTCAACTCGGAGATGCAGGGTTGGTTTAATATTCGAAAGTCTATAAACATTATCCACTGTATCAACAGAAGCAAAACCAAGGACTATATGATCCTCTCAATAGATGTAGAAAAAGCATTTGATAAAATTCAACATCCTTTTCTAATTAGAACACTGAAGAGTATAGGCATAGGTGGCACATTTATTAAACTGATCGAGGCTATCTATGATAAATCCACAGCTAATATTTTACTGAATGGAGTAAAACTAAATGTTTTTCCTCTTAGAACTGGAACCAGACAAGGTTGCCCCCTGTCACCACTGCTATTCAATCTAGTGCGGGAAGTTCTAGTCAATACAATTAGACAATACAAGAAAATAAAGGTCATCCAGATGAGTGCAGAGGAGTTTCTCTCCCTTTTTGCTGATGATATGATCTTATACTTAGAGAACCCAAAGACTCAACTATAAGACTCTTAGAAGTCATCAAAAAATGCAGTAATGTCTCAGGATACAAAATCAATGTCCACAAGTCAGTTGCCTTTGTATATGCCAAAAACAGTCAAGATGAGAGGCTAATTAAGGACACAACTCCCTTCACCATAGCCCCAAAGAAAATGAAATACTTAGGAGTATACCTGACAAAAGAAGTGAAAGACCTCTTTAAAGAAAATTATGAAACCCTAAGAAAGGAAATATCAGAGGACTTTAACAAATGGAAGAACATACCATGCTCACGGCTGGGAAGAATCAACATTGTTAAAATGTCTATACTTCCCAGAGCAATTTACTGATTCAACGCCATCCCTATTAAAATATCAACATCCTACTTTCAAGACCTGGAAAAAATGAGTCTGCACTTTGTATGGAACCAGAAAAAACATATAGCTAAGGCAGTCCTTAACAATAAAAACAAAGCCAGGGGTATCACCATACCAGATTTTAGGTTGTGTTACAAGGCCATAGTGGTCAAGACAGCATGGTACTGGCACAAACATAGAGACATAGATACTTGGAATCGTATATAAAACCTGGAAATGAAACCAACAACTTACAGCTATCTAATCTTCAATAAACCAAACAAGAGTGTTCACTGGGGGAAAGACTCCCTATTCAATAAATGGTGCTGGGAGAATTGAATATCTATACGTAAAAGATTGAAATTGGATGCGCACCTTTCTCCACTCACAAAAA